>VNJW01011086.1:0-88557 GCA_008042615.1 Drosophila auraria | reverse complement strand
GGGAAGACGAATCATTGTGCACCATGACAATGCGAGCTCTCACACATCGGCTCAAACCAGCGCCTTTTTGACTGGCCAAAACGTCGAATTGATGGGTCATCCGCCGTACAGTCCTGACTTGGCACCAAATGACTTCTTTTTATTCCCTCACATCAAGTAGAAAATGCGTGGTCAACGATTTTCGTCGCCAGAAGATGCTGTTGAAGCATTCAAAAACCATGTTTTTGAGGTGTGTCAATCAGAGTGGAAAAAGTGCTTCGAAAATTGGTTTGAGCGCATGCAAAAGTGTGTAAATCTTGATGGAGAATATTTTGAAAAACAATAAAACTATTTTCCTTAATAAATATTCGTATTTTCATTATTAGGCCAGAAATATATGTAGCAGCCCACGTAGTTGTTGATGTTGCTGTTGTCGTTACTAAGCTGCTGTTGTTGCTGCTGTTGCTGCTGCTGCCGCTGCATGTTGCATGTTGCTGCTGCTGGCAATTAACTTTGGCATGCGCGCAGACATTGGTCTAAATGTCAAGGTAAATTATGATGCATTCAGCTATTACGTCTAATAGTCCGAAATTCATGCACGTGTGCAGGCAACTATTTTGAGTGCCTCGCCAATGACAGATCACTGATCACTGAGGGGGGAAGGGAAAACCTGCTCCCCTCTTAGATGATGCATCTACCTGGCTGCGCCCTTTTCTACGCTAATTAAGCTGCGACTCGGACTCTTACTCGTACTCGTAGCCAGTCTTAGACCAAGACCAGGGCCAGGGCCAGGGACCCGGCGATTGCCATCTCTCTGAAAAGATGAAAATGAAGATGGGCTGGCAATCGCAGGAAGGGGGCGGCAGCGGCCATTCAAAGGGGAGGCTGCCCCGCGGCGGTTGCAACATTTAATCATCACATTGCTGCAAAAATCGTATCATTAGCGTTTTTACGATTACGCGCTTTATCAAAATAGCTGCAATGCGGCAGCCAGCAGCAGCAGCAGCCGCAGCAGCCAGAAGAGACAGCAGCAACAGTTGCTGCACATGCAGCATTAAGCAATAGTTGCAGGTTGCTGCAAGGGGTTCGCACTGTGGGCTCAAAAAGTAGGGAAACTCAAGGGAAAATGAAAGAAAAACTATGCTGGATAAACTATAATTGTACTTGTACTTTTTAAACACTTTCTTATAAATAAGAAGTCTTTAATACGACTTTAATGGTATTTAATCCGTGTGCCGGCAGAGGCTGGGCAGTATAATGTTAAAGTCATAGAAAATTAGTTTATTTAAAAAATAGTAAACAGAAACGTTTCTTCTCTAAGTCTGGTAAAGGTTCCAGATGCAAATTATCAAAAAACAGCACGTTTTTAGAATATTTAATTTATATTTTCTGTAAAATTAATTTTGTTTAAATGCTTTAGCATAACTTTCTCCCTATTTCTTGCATAGAGGAACCCTTTTCTCAACCACTGTGCCTTAGATGATTAAATATTTTGTGTCTCTTCTTCGGAAAATTGCTGGCACACACACACACCTCGACTGAGGCACACTCACTAGCTCCTAGGTATATTGCGCTTTCATAAAACGAAAAGTAAAGTGAAGAAGCCTGAAAAGGCGGAAAAAATTCTAATCAATGCTATCAGCAACTTGGTTGCTGCCTCAGATGTTGCTGCTCCTGTTGAGTGGCAGCAACTTTGTCGTTGCTGCTGCTGCTGCACGTACCTGTAATTTTTTTAATTGCAGGCAACAATTTTGCAATTGGCGCAGCAGCAGCAGCAACGGTAGCAGGCACATCAGGTTTCCAGTTATGATTTTTTTCCTGCCGCTGATGCTGCCACACACCCACAACTTGAAGCTCAAGATGCCGAAAATAAAGACGAAAACAACTCGATTAACTGATCGATTATGGCCAAGGCAGCAGCAACTGTTGCTGATGGTAAGCCTATACTTTCACTGCTGTTGCTGGCGGCGTTGCTGCTGTGGCGCCAGCAACATGTGTTGCCGCTGACAAGCACTGACAGGATGCAACAGGACACCAGCAACATGTGATGCAACATACAGGAAAAAAAAAAGAGAGAACCCAGCCAAGCCAGGCCAATGTGATGCTTCACTTAATCAGGTGTTGCGTCTGATCCGCCACGACAATTACACACGAGTCGGCTGCCAATGTCGCTGATGTTGCTGCTTGTAGCAATTATGCCTTGAACTTGTTCTGACTGCACCGCAGCAGCAGCGGCAGCAACAACATGGCCAACAGCAACATCAGCATTGCTCTGAAATGACAATTTCATTTGGAGAGCCCGCAGAACCAACTGCCGAGAGGTTGTTCAACCCAATTGGCCATAGCTTCATGGCTTGTCATTAGCTAATGCATGACGGCAGTCGCAACCGAGTGCACAGAGAGAAAAGTAGTAAATAAAGTTAAGTAATCATTGGTTAGTTGTGTGATTAATAGTATTTAAGTCGGAAAACCTCTAAAGAATATGCTTGCCACATCCGAAACATCGTATATTGCTTGCTTCATACTCTAACCTCAAGTTAACTAAGCACCATACAACTTTAATGTAGTCAATATATTAAAATTCCTATATAAGTGCAAAAATACACAACAGTAGCTGATGCGGAAAGTTGCAGCACAGTCTCGACAGTCTCTGTGTTCTTTGCTGCATTCTTGCCACTTTAACCTGAGGTTAACTAACCATAACATAAGTCGCATTTATTACATCACTCAAATTTTAATTAAATTTTATTTAAGTGTCGAGAAACAACAGTTACTGATGAGGAAACTGCTACATCGGAAATATCGAATATTTATATTTTTTCATTCTTTGTCTTACAACCTAAAGTTAACTAACCATAACATTAGTCACATTTCTTACATCACACAAATTTTAGTTAAATAGAATTTAAGTTCCGAAAAAACCACTGTAATTGATGAGGAAATATCAGATATTTTTATAGCATAAACAGTCTCTGTGTTCTTTATTGCGTTCTTCCCAATTTAACATCGATTTAACTAAGCCCATAACTATTTATTAACAGAATTATTAGACCGCAATGATGTTGCATATTAGATTAAGTATATCCATTATATATATTTCGGTTGTATATATTTCTTTCCCTGCAACAATTCTAGATTCAGCAGTGAAATAGTAAAAAGAAGGAGTGCTTTAAAGTCGCTTGAACCTCAATTATGAGTCCACATCTGAGCACTCTAGGAATTCTTGCTCTCCGCAGCTGTGCAGCTTTTGGAGATTCTTCCAACCAACTTCTCCCAGCCCCCCAAAAAGGTGTGAAATGCTAAGGCACAGCCAGACCTGGTCCTGAAAAGTGAAAGGTAAACACTAGCCGGCCATTATCCCTGGAGATTAGCCAAGCTGCCAAAGTTTACTCTTTGTCCGCGATCTCTGTCAACATGTTTATGTCGCGCTGCTGAGTGGTTCCAGTTCCAGGTTTATGGCATCAATTGGGGGTCGTTATGCCCGACGACGAGTTGACACCTCGATGATTTTGTGTGTCAGGCAAACATGAAGTCACATTAAGAAGAAACCAACCGGCGACAAATTCCACAAGACAAAGACAATAAATACCAACAGAAACGAGACAGACGCTTTGTTTTGTCACTTTTCACTTTTGTTTTTGAAACTGAAGAAGGCTGATAGATTTTACAAGGTATTAGAGGTATCAGCCTTCTGTATAAGGCTGTTCGTTTGCAGGATCCTCTTCTCTCCGCTCCAGTTTTTGTGTTTCTGGCCCCTAATTAAAACCCAGAGCTGCTCCTGGTTGTTTTTTGGTTAATTTCCTTGATGGCTGCTCATTAGCTAAGAACACAAATCACTCGGGCCTTGGCTAACAAGCAAAAATAAGTCTCCAAAGAGCCAGGCCAGGCCGGGCCCCACTCGAGGCGAAAGCAATTTCCTTGGAAAATTGCTCTGCTGGCTGGCTGGCTGGCAAGCTGACTGCCCGGCTGGGCAATCTCTCAGGATGCTGGCCAAAGAAGAGCGCTTCATCAATTTTTATACTTTATATATATCGATGAAGACCCATTTGGTTGATAACTCCATTTGTGGCAAATGTTGCGCACGCGCGTTTTAGTTGCTCCTGCTGCTGCTGCTGCCTCCGTTGATGATGTTGCTGTTGTTAATGTTGCTGTTGCTGCTGCCTCAGCCGTTGCCGTTAGTAAATTTCGCGCGAAAAACTTCAAAGTTGGGCCTGCAAAAGGCAAACGCACGTGTTGCTATGCTCGCTATGAGGATGTTGCTGCCGTAACAGTTGCAATTGTTGCTGTTGTCACTGGCTGTTGGCCGGCCGTTTAGGCCAAACTTGGTAAATTGTTTTGTTGGCCTTTCTTTTTGCAGAGTGCTGACGGCTTATAAGGCCGAGTTGAGCCGAGTGAGAGTTGCATACTAATGTCAACGAGAGGAGTGCTTTTTTCGCTCCCAAAGTCAGCGATTTTAATTACTAAGAAGAGAGGAGCAGCAGAGCCTCTAAAGCTCTTCGATTTGGCACAATTTACATATCAAAGCGAGCGAAGCAAACTTCCTGTTCCACACCCAAAGCAGGGGAGCAGAGGAGCAGCAGCCACAGCAGATGTTAGCCATGGGTCAAGACCGAGTTGCTGGCCATTTACAGCAGCCACTTGATCATGATCATGGCCAAGATGATGATGATGCTGCCACCGGGAGTCCATTGGCCCTCATGCTGTTTACTTGCACCACTTTTTGTTACGTGTTTGCCCAGTCTGTCTCTGCCTCAGTTGGAGCTGAAGCTGGAGTTGGAGTTAGAGCAGAGCTCCATGTGGCCGCCGCTGTGTGCGAGTGCTCATTGCACTCTCATGGGCAACTTGTGCTTTCTGTGAGTATTAAAATTACCCGGCATGTAATTAGCTTGGCTCTGTTTTTGTGTCTCCTTGTCGATGAACGATGAACGCTGCGTGTGGTGCCTCGAAAACTCTCGGTGCTCCAATGATGGATGCCCCCCGAAGAAGGTGTTATTTTTATGGCTTTATAATGTGAGTCCAGGCTGCGGCTCCAGCTCGGCTCCGTTACGTGGCAATGTCAATCACCTGGACAACGCTGGACATGGCTTTATAATTTGCACAATGGCCAAAGGGGAGTGAAAGGAACATGAACTGCTGGCCCAGGAATGTGGAGAATGAGAAGGAAGGCTACTAGGCCAGGTATTGGACTTAAATTCGGAATAAAAACAGCAAATAAAGGCTGACTGACTGTTTTTATTGAGGGATTAAAGCGTAAGGATTCAAATAAATAAGCTACTGCCCCATTAACTTGATTAAAACTTTAGTAAACTTTAATAAAACCTTTAAAAACGAACATTCACCGGCGAAAGTAAGCTAGAGAATAAATAAAAGCTTTGAGCACTTTGTGGCCACTAAAGCATCATTAGAGCTAGCAAGTCATATTGAATTTGCCTCAAGAATTGTTGGCTTTTCACAGTCTGGTATACATACATCCATCAACCAATTGAGGCTTCGATCCCCGCTCCCATATAGTAAATCCCCAATGTTTATGGCACATTCTCGGGTTTTGTTGTTTCCGTTTGTGCCACTTGTGTCCAGTTGAGTTGAAAATTATTGTGATTATGGTAAACTTGTTGCTGCTGATCTCCAGCTGTGCACCTGCTGCCTTTGTGGTTCAGATTATTTGCTGTTTTTCAGCTCGCCAGCTTTTGCATTTTTGCATTTTTCGCAGCTTTGCAGGCTTGCAGTTTGCATTTTGAATTTTACATACACACATGCCAGGCTTTATGGCCGCAGCTTCCATTGTTTGACTAGTTTTATGCGCTTAATTACAAGATACCGATTTGGTTTAGGATTTATAGGCATATATAGTGTTTGCTTTGGCACTTGGCTGCTAAAAACTCGGATTTTCGGGATGATCTGGGGGTAAGAAGCGTGACTAATCAATCGATTGCTCTGCCCTGTCAGTTGGGAAATCATAAAAACATCAAATTTAAGCTTGTTCTCTGTTGATTTTTCTCCGATTTCCCTGATTGGCATTCCAATGTCGAATTCATCTCTGGCTCTCCATCTTTAGTCATAATTTTCTGTATTTTTTGGGTTTATGGTTCACAGGCGCACCCTGGCCGTAAGGCAGAGGCGTTGCTTTGGGCCAAAAAATAAAAAAAAAGATTTGTTTGCTATTGCACTTGAGAGAGGGCGGATGTATAAGTCAAAGGCGTTGTTACAGGGAAATTACAGAGCTAGAGGGATGAGCTTAATGAAAAGTAAGTGTCTCTTAAGACTTAGGTTGTATGGGAAATAATTTGTAACGATATAAGGTGTATATAATTGATAAATTTCAAGTTTTGAGGGTTTTTAAAAAATATCTTTCTTAGAAAGAACCTTTCCTTGAGTAATATTTTCATTATTTCTTTAAAATTTTCATAATCTTTTCAAAGTTCAATGTTCTAGACATTTTAATAAAGATTATAAAGATATAATAACCTCTTAAGCAATATAATACCAAGTAGAGTGCACTTACTTCCCCTCTAAAACCTTTTAAAACCCCCTGAAAACCTCCACCTCTGCCTTATGCAGCTGCCTAGATAAATCTCTTACATAAAGTGCGCTCAGACAGTCGAAAATATCTTCTCTTCAACGTCCCACATCTCGTTGGCGGCCAAAATTTGATGCTAATAAAACAACATTTTCGGCTACATGGAGACTTTCCCAAAAAATAAGCCAGCCAACTCAGATTTGACCTTCAAATTGCTTGGCTCACGCCCAAAAGAAATATCATGAAAAAAAGTGGCTGCCATTTCACTCAACTCAGCTGCTGCTGCGCGGCGGCTTCAAGTCCAAGTCGAAGTCCCCAAGTCGAAGCCGAAGCTGAAGTTGAGTTCTTCACGACAGACGTGCAATCCATCAGCAACAACATGGGGGCAAAAAAGCATAATACATAATAATATTTGTGCAAAGTGTTAAGGCAACAAAACAGCAGACAGTAGCAGACAAAGTCAGACAGCGAGGAGGAGCAGCGCACAGTAGAACATGTACACAGAGGGAAAAGGGGGTATTTAATCTAATCAAAATTTTATTGAAGTATTTCTTATGAAAGCTTAAAATCCTTGATATTTATAATGTTTAAATGAAATTAAATATGAGTTTTAATAATGAAAACTTTATATTGTTAAAAGATTAAGTTATTTCGGTTTTAAATAAGTAATAAAAAATGATGTTTCTCAAAGGCTTAATTAGGGAAAATGTATAGAAAAATCTTTTCTAATACCAATTTATATTCTTCCTTTAAAAATATATATTTTTCCATTTTTCCCCTAATTTTTTTCTCTCTGCCAAACAGCCAACAGGCAATAAAGGAGCTTCAGGAGGCAGGGGATGCACGAGGTACTAGAGGGGCAGTAGGAACAGGAGAAGCCAGGGCCGGAGTACGATCTGGATGAGGGGCAGGATCAGTGGCAAAGCCCGAGGAACACAATTTAGGAGGTGGAGACGACGACAACGTTTTGCTTTAATTTACTCGACGCCGCCAACGACATTGTTGTTGCTGTTGCTTCTACTCCTGCCGCTGTTGCTGCTGTTGTTGCTACCAATGTTGCTGTTGGGTTTCCTGTTTAGATAGTTTTTTGTGATTTTATGCGATACACCTTCTTCCATGTACAACTGTTATAGGCCGCCAGAGCAAGAGTCAGAGTCAGAGGGGGCTAGTCCACTTTGATGTCCGTACACTTTGAAATGTTGTTGATGAGTACGCGAGATTTTTAAGAGATTGCACACAGCAACTGCCAGCGACTGGAGCAACGTGCAACGTGCAACGTGCCACTTGCAACTCGCAGCAGCCACTCTCTGTTGGCTTATATAATAAATTTTAATGCACGCCCGCCCTGGACAGATTCCGGGACAGATGGATGGTCGCGGTCTGGAATCCGGATAGAGCTGCCAGAGCTTCTCACTGACTCAGAGGCTCACAGTAGCCATAAGGTAATAGAAAAAGGTAAGAGGTTATATAGAAAATATATATTAAAAGCCTGGAATATTCTTAAAACACTCCTTATTATTATTTATTTTTACTGCAGGAAATTATACTTGGTATATATGACTGACTTATTGATCATTATCTTTAATATAAAATTTTTACTGACTTATAAAAAATTCTAACAAATTTACTGACAGAAATGAGAAACTATTTAAGCTTATGTAGCGAAGAAATATTCTAACAAACGAATTTATGAGCTTTCTGTAAATATTTAATATTAATTCATAGCTCCACTGTGCAGCTTAAACTGTATCAAAAGACGCAGGCTTATCTGCTGCCAGAGTGTTTCTCCTTCCATATTTTTTATTTTTTATATATTAAATATATATACGATATGTGGCTTGTCTTGTGTGTTAGCCTGACACTTGGCTAACCAACTGAGAGATAACCATTAGGTTGGGACATAATTTATGTAGAACCAGCGGCGGCCGACAGCCAAAACGAAAGACTTAGGACACAAACTTGACAGGCAGGCAACAAAGTAACCAGGAAAGCTTAGACATCCATCCCAGCGCCGAGTCAAGTTTAAACAGGGGGAATTATATCAATTAGGCAGAAGCAAAGGCCCAAAAGGGGGGTAGAGCCGGCTCTTTTGGGGGCTGGACCCGGGAGACGCCCAAAAAAAGAGCGAGTCACTCCAGGCAGCCGGCAAGCCAGCCAGCCAGCCAGCCAGCGGCAATTATAGAGCATAAAACATCGATAATCATAATAATTAAGGATGACGGGGCAGAAAGAGGAGCAGCAGCCGGAGATGGAGCCGCAGGAGCTGGGCTGTGACAACGCACAGTAGCCGGGAGATTACAGACTCCGAAGGAGATAAAGCCCCGCCATGATGGTGCATCGCTGGTGATGGCTGCCTGGCTGCACATAAATTGTTAATTAAAGCCTATTTAGTCGGTGGTAGCCCCGAAATGTTTATTCTACGGCATTGAATTTAATTCTTTGTGATCTTGCCATGATTTGTGCATTTAGAAAGTATGTATTCTGGCCAGCACACCTTTCTCCGCCGTCTATTATGCGACTAAAGAACGCTGTGAATAGAGAGAGCATTCCTTTCATAACTCCCAAAATCAAGAATCGCCGATCGCCGTTGAAAATTGAAAGAAATCTATAAATTTCTAAGCTCTCAAAAGGTTTATTTATCCCCCAGAACCCCAAACATAAATCGCAGAAACTGTAACAAATTTATTTATGAACTTGGTTCGGGCTTTGTTTGCCCACAGATTCTTTTTTGCTTTGGGAATTAGCAAGAAGCAGACAAAGAATGGCGACAACAATTCGCAATTTGCTGTGAATTTGTGAATTTGGCAGTCACACAATAAAGGAAACAGCTATTGAGAGAACCCTTTATATTTATGCTAGAAAAAAACTATGGATGTGCCAAGATAAATATCTAATTAAACATTGTTAATGGAGCTCGCTTTTGGCCAAAAAACTATACAAATGATTCATGGAATTAAGGCAAAAGTAAACAGACAAAAAAGACAATAAACTTGACCCACAAAAGCCCGTGAATCAGTTTTCTTTGGGCCAAAAAAACGGCATAAAAAGTGACTAAGTGAAAAGATGAGACAACAAAATAAATGGCCAAAAATTGCAGATGATTTATGCCGCCAAAGATCCTTGGCTCTTCCCATTATGGGAAACCTTTGCTCAAGTGTAACCGAAACCCAGTTTCAGTTTCACTTTGGCACCCCATTTTCATGCCTGAATTGCTGTGGAAAATTATAATTTTCTTTTTAGCGTTTTTTCCGTTTTGTACGTTTTGATTTTCTCAGCTTTTCACTTTTTCCCGTAACTAAAATGTTTGACATTTTCTGTTTGTCGTTTGTGAAGGTTTCTCCAAAGGTTTTTCTTTCTTTCACTCGTTTTTAGTGAATTTTTTCCCCACTTTTTGATTGACAAAACCGAAAACTCGTTGTGCAGTTAAGCAAAACCATAAAAAGCCGAGGGAACAGTGGACGAAGATCGTGAATAAAAACGCTCATAACTGGAGCGAAGCTTGGTGAGGGCTTAGGCTAATCTGGCCCGGCTTTTTGTTGTGATTTTTTCCATTTAACTATTGACGCGGCTAATGGCCAATGGTAATCGCCACTAAACAGAAATATTTATTTGACACCTTAATTGTTTGCTGTTAAATGGTTTTATGTCCCAAACACTTACCACTTAATGGGCTTTCCAGCGTCTCTGAGGGAGGGAGAAGAGCCAAGAAGAGAATCTGCAAGAGACAAGCAAGAAAACTCCAATTAGATTTCCAAATCGATTTGACCAAAGCCCAGGCCCAAGCCCACTTCCTGTGGCGACACATAAATCAGCGAAAACTTCATTAACACGACTGCCAAAATCTACGAGTATAAATCTAAGCGGCAAGCGGCAAGTGCAACTACTACGTGCTACGTGCAACCTGTTGGGGAATAAATAACTCAATTTGGGATCGGCGCAGAGAAGTGTTAACTTGAAATCTGCCAATAAATCAACGGCGTTGAAGGCAGCTTGTGATTAGCACTGGCCCCGGATGGCTTATCTACTTTAGCCTTCTCCTCCTCGTTGTAATTCTCCCCCCGAAAGCGGTTCCGGAAGAGGCGACGGTTCTCGGTTCGGTTCTCTTTTCAATAATCAGCGGGATCTGAGAGGCCCGAAAAAAAACGAAACGAAACGCGAAACGAGAAACCTGAGAGATTGGCCAGCCGTCACTTGGCCTGACAGGCAATAACTTTGGCAATCTTTTTTGGCCAAAAGAAGTCTCCGTTTTTTGTTTTCCTTCTTGTGGCCAAAAGCGTTGAGTTGTTTATTATAAATATTACAGAGAGCCGCGGTCTCGGAGCCAATTTTGCATGCTTCACGCTTGTCAAAAAGCGCCAAGCCGAGCTCGCAAATCTTTCGGGCAGATCTCAATCGAGTTTCAATCAAGTTTAAATTAATTTGTGATCTGTTTTGACACTGCTTTAATTGGTAAAGTGTTTCGGTTTACATTGTTGCATTCATTTCTTAAGGAAAAACTCTAAAAGAAACGTTAAAATAATTTTGTTTAATTATTTGAAATTTTCTGGATAAAACCTAATGACATTACATGCTGAAATTAATCTTAAAATTGCAGAATTTATAATCTGGCTTTAGATTTAAGGCAGAACTTTTATTCTGGCTGTCAGTTCCTTTAACAAAGTTACTCTACCTTCAAAATAAATTCCAAAAAGGTGGAATATATTATCAAGAATCCAAATTAAGCCTCTTAGTAATTAGTTCTGTCACTTTTTTAATTGAAATAATTTTTTTGCTTGAATTTTGTAAACTTAATTGGCTAAATATTACAAGAGCCGAAGGTCCAAGAGCCTCTAGCGAAGCAGTTAATTCGCTTTATTTGATTTTTGGGTCTCGGACTACGGTTTTCATTTTTGAACAGTTCTTAAATCCAAATCCGGTTCTGATATGTGATTATTATGCTTCAACTTTAACCGGTTTGCAAAGGCAAACATTTTATAATTTTATTCGGTTTTATTTGGCATTTTTTCTCGCCGCAGTTCGTTCCGATTTTTTCTTTTTGAGATTTTTACATATCAAACGTATTTGACACACATGTGCCGCATTTTTGCTGAGCTCTTTTCCAACCCTTTTTGGAATCATCTTTGATTTAACTGTAAATCTTTGCTTCCGATTTATTTTTTGGCCTTTTTTGGGTCTTTGTTTTCTTTGTGGGGGCCTCGTTTACATAATGTTGGCATGAAATTAACAGCGATATGGTCTGGGGTTCATAATAGGCTTTTGTTTTGTCTGTAGGGGGGATTTATTAGGATTGTTTTTCGCCGCAATCAGTGGTTTTGTTTGCCAAAAGTTTGGTGAATTAACATTATAATCTAAAGAAACTATGGCTTTATTTCCTTCATTGTTATCACCTATTATTGAATCTGTGGCTTTTTTTGCAGAAGTTTTATCCGTCTTTCTCTTAACCTTACTTCCTTCTTTATCCGTCTAACCGCACTTGATTTTTCCATATCTTCCGCATATGAATGAAAACAAATCACACATGTTAACCGCAAGTCCCCGGTGGATAAAACTGTTTAATTTATTACCCCGGAAAACTCAAGGTTAACACTGCAGCTTGACGTCTTTTCCTCGATGACTTCCCCAGTTTTTCCATCGACGCTTCCCATGCGAAGACATTGCGAAAAACAAAGGAAAATCATTAAAAACCCATCCATATGTGCCGCCGTTTTGGACTCGGAGAAAGATATATATAACCATGGCCATATATAACCGAGAGAAAGAAGACTGCGGCTGCGACTGCGACTGCGTTAATTATGTGCATTTAATGCTTTAATTAATGTTTTCTATCGGCAGATGAGACCGCCTCGATGCAGTGAAAGTTATAAACACTTAATGGCAAATGGGAAAAGAGTGAAATATATATTTTTTCGCTCGTAAATTAATAATTCCAAATGTTAATTGATCAACTCGCTAACTTGTTGTGCGTTTTCATTTCTTTATTTGCTCTTCGAGTGCCCAAAAAATATTTGATTACGGCCTGAAATTGAAATCGAGGCGTGAAAGTGTATCTCGAGGATGTCGTGGGATGCTGGCGGCCTCTTATAAGTCTCGCTAAATGGTCTGCAAAGAAAGTAAACTTGGCGCTCTGAATATCTGGCCATAAATGGCCAGACTTTACTGGTAGTCGATGATCTCAAGAAGGAAATCTGTCAATTGTAGAGCTTTAATTGTTAATTGGTTGCCGAAAACTGTAAAAGGAGAGATCTCAAGGTGTTAGAATACTTAAGGGGGGATTTCTAAAACTTGACTAAGCATATAAGGAAGATCTTTTATTATAGGTAAAGTCAATAACAAATAATATTAAAACTTTTAAGAGTATTTTGTTGCTGATTCTGAGGCTCAGACACAAATTAATTATTAATTAATCAAGCATATTTTTATTAGCAAATTAAATTATGCAATAATGTTCCCAAGAAATCAAAGTATAACATACAAATATCATTTGAATATTTTATTATTTTACATTATTTATAAAGTGTAATATAAAAGAGAAGCTAGCTTGGTTAGGAAGTCAACAGAATTGAGAAACTTCGACAAGCAACAGAAAAATAAAACAAATAACAAGCTAAGGATAAAGTTCTTCTTTCCGGAAATATAAAATATATTAAATTATATATAAATAAATACAACATATAATAAAGCCAAGTAAAAGACTTTATAAAGAGTCTATAACCAATAATCAATTCAAAATAAATTGATTCCGAGATGGTTATCAAAAAGATATAAAAGACAGATAAAAATAGCTCGCATCGGCAATGAAACGGTAGTTCGCTTTCAAAAATGTAGGAAACGTATCAAATAAATAAATATTTTGTTGTATGCGATTATAAATCAATCCAATTTATGGTTTTTGTCTCTATACACGAAATAACAGTCATGGCCAAGTCGCTAATTTAAACTGATGTTTTATTTATGAACTCTGAAATCGATTCTTGAAAGCGTTGACACGCAGAGAACCTCATGGAGATAGATAGATAGATGGAGCTTATGTAGATTTTGTTACAACCAAAGGCAGAGATATTTCTGGATCCATTCGGGCACCTGCTTATTAGTTTCTGGTCCCATTATCCACAGAGCCGAGTTGCCGCGGAAAGAAATTTGCAATTTTAATGACGTTCGGTTCGGTTCGGTAAGGTTTCGCCGGGCAAACGAGCCACAACCTTATATAACCCCGACGAGTGCGAAAAGAAACCTCTTTGGATCTCCGATCTCCGGTGTTAGCTCATAATGGCAGTGCGCGCAGTTTATGGCCCAAACTAAACGTGCACTTGGCTTGAAGTCGCAACTTTGGCATTTGCTTTTCCTCGTGGCCATAAACTGAGAGACTGAGAGAGGAAAAAACAAGAAATTTCAATTTCAGATTTGAGGCCTCCAACTTTCGCTTTCCTTTTCGCGAAAGAGAGAATTCCTTGCCGCATTTTCCTAGCTGGCCTACCTGGCCAATTCCAATTAGCCGGCAAGACCAGCGCCGCAGCGTCAGCGGCAATCCACACAAATAATAAATCAAAATCTAATAAAAATACTCGTACTTTGAAAATTTGTTGCATGTGCTAATGTTGCAAATGCAACCGGTTGCAGCCCAAAAAAAATATAGAAAAAAAGAAACGAAAAACCGAAATACAACATGGAAAATAAGAAAAAGAAACCCCCCGAAAAACAAAACTGCCAACGACAAACCAGACATCGACTTTCCATTTTCAAATGTGTGTTTGCCGTGTCCACGATATGTGCATATATGTATATATATTTCTTTTTTGCTGGGTCTGCAGCCTTCGGCGGCCAAGAGATACCACCAACTGACCACTGCAACGGCCAACAGCCAACAGCAGCAGCAACATCGCTGCATCGACATTGCAACAACTTTTCATTTCGTTTTTCACGCGGCGCATGCCAAAAAATAAACATATAAAAAGAAGCCACCAAATGGCAAAAGATTTTTGATAGGGAATCAAATGGGGGAAGTAAGGTACAAGCACTATGGCATTGGGTTGGTTTTAGGAGAGGTTATGGGAGGGCTTTAAGATTATAAGATAGGTTTAAGGGAGGTCTTAGAAAGGTTTAGGAGAGTTTTTACAGAGTTTTGGAAGTTTTAATAGGTTTACTGGGTCTAATAATTATTTATATCTACCTAAATTATTATAAAATGTTTAAAGCCTTCATTTCTTTGATTGGAAATCACTTTCCTTTAATTTTTTCTTGAAAAAGTAACAATCGGAAGTATTTAGGTATATTCTTTTAGAATTTCTATTTACTTTACTTGTTTTCCTCTTTTTATTTCAGATTCATTTTTTATTTATATTATTATATTTATTTTTCTTTCCAAAAAAGTGTAAGCCATCTGCGACTCGAATTTCTCGCGTCTATTGATGTTTTTTTCGGAAAAGTGCCAAAGACTGTGGCAACTTGGGTAATGTCTGAGCTCTGTCTACGCAGCTGGATGTCCCGGCACACCGCGCACTCCTATCGCCTATCGCTTAGCCCTCCTCCTCCTTAACCCCTCTTTGCCGGAGTCTATGAAAAAATAAAAACCCCAGGGGAGTTGTAGCCAAAGTTGTGTGGCAAGTGGCTGTGTTGACAATATCCAAGCTCTGCTGCTTGTGGTTGTTGCCTCAGTTGACCGGTCTTTGCCTTTCGTGTTAGCAAATAAAAACGAAGAAGTTGCGGCAACGGAAGAAGCTACCAATATTTGTGTTAGTTTTGGGCAGAAAATATATATTTTATAGATAAATAAATAAATTTGTGGTTTGTTTTTAGTGCAAGAATATGTGAATTCAATAGTAATATTTATTGAAACTGTTTATATCGAAGACTCTCTACCCTAAATAGGATTTAAAAGCATATCTGGGTTTCCCATTAAAGAAATATGGTAGATCCCTTTAGCTTCCATATTAAAATATTACCTTTTTTGTACAATAAACTATCAGCTTTTCTCTGTGTGCATTATTAGTGGGCGCAATGTAACTCAATTGCACACTTGTTGTTTTGCTTTTCCTTTCCACTCGCACTCGCACTCCAATAATAATAATAATTGTTCAATGCCTTTTTTGGCCAAAAGCAGCGGAAATGTGGCCCGTTGCCGTTGCCACTGCAATTGCTGCTGCGGCTGCTGCTGCTGTTGTAGCTGCTGATTGTCCATAGTTTGAGTATTTGAAATGGAGAAACGACAACGACTACGACGACGACAGGTTGCAAGCCGCGGATTTGTTAATAGTTTTGAGCACACTTTGCTTTATTTGCCGCAGCCTGAAAACGGAAGCAAAGCCCAAACAAACGAAAAGATAAATAAAAAAATATGAAAAACAAACCTAAAGCCGCCAAAGTTGTCGATGTCGATGGATGATGACTCAAGCATAAAATTCTAAAGGGTCTTTGGCAGGCGGAAAAAAAGAGAGAATAAAGCCAACGACTCCGTGTCTTCAGAGGTCTTTGATTATGCGAGCCAACGTAAGTCGTGAATGTACTTCCGTTGAAGCGGACTTTGTCGGATCTCCTCTATATGTGTTTAGTTTATATATATCTTTTAAGATCTCGAGAGAGTCGGAGGAAGTCCAAGTGCAGCGGAAGCTGGCTTAGGTGTTTTATATTTCAAAGTAAATGTGCCTTCAAACAGCGTGAAAAATCCCATTAAAACCATAAAATGCTCATAAGTTTTTTCGGTAAATCCTAAATCTTCAAGCCATTAATATGGCTTGTCATATAGAACTTCAACGCCTTTGGGTGATACAATGCAGTTCAAAAAAGTAGATTAAGCTAGAAACATTAAAAATGTTAAAGTCTTATGAAGATTTCTGAGTTTAAATAAAATGTAAAATATGCTAAAAATGTTTTAAAATTATTTTCTTATAGAATGCTTTACTAAGAAAATATTTAAGATTTTTTTAACCCCCCAAGAGGGCCCTAAAAACCTATTATTCTAAGCACACCTGTATATTTCTTTGTTGAGAGCATCTTCACATTAAAATATCAATTAAACCCAAGACGACAGAAAGACAGCTTGGCTTTAATGATGATTCTACCTGCATAATGCCGCTGGCAGTCGTGTTTGTTCAATCATTTATCATTTCTGTGCAGGACAGACGCGTGGGCAAAGAACAAAAACCAAAAACAAACAATGAATAGTTCCTAAACCCTTCCTCCTTTCAGGTTAAATGCAGTTTTTTGACCCGCTTAGGGCAGAGTGTTAACTAATTAACCGTTAACAGCCATTGCCGCGCGAACTGCAGACAAGTTACCTTGCCTCGGAAATTGTCAACGTCATCTAAGCCAAGTTAATGTCTGTTGCCACCGCGCTCTGGGCATGTTTTTTACCGTTTGTCAACTGTCATATTTCTTGCGGCCAAAGGCAGTTAATTTGTTATTATTTTGACATTAATTTGTTGTCGAGTTTCTGCTGCTGCTGCTACGCTTAATTTATTCAGATATTTAAGTAAGCAAGCTCGAAATTCTATTTCCTCGGGTCATAAAGGAGTTGAAATTGAAGCGGAAACTTTTTGGGTAGAAAAAGTTATGACAAATGGTAATAAAAGAGCTGTTTGAGGTTTTATATTTATGGGATAAGAACGGGATATAAAATGTTATGTAAGTAATATTTTTTAGAAGAAAAGTGAGGGAATAAATAGTAAATTTTAAGAATAAATAAATATGTACCTCCTAGCTAGGTAGTTTTAATATATATAATTTTACTATAGTTTTCTTGCTCTTTTTCACAGTTTAATATGCCTTCAAATGTTTGCATTTACCCCCTTTTATCAATCATTATTTTTTCTGCATTCACCTGAAACCGAAGGCTAACTCAAAATTAAACTCGAATTATGCAAAAGTTTAAACGCTTTAAGTAAGGCCAACTATTTGCGGAATTCACGCAATTTCCTGTTGTCCAGCAGCGGCAGCTGCCAAACATTTTGGAACGTTTACGTTTTACCAACGAGAAAAAAGGTTTTTCTGGCTAATTACGCCACTCGCTATCATTAACACATTTCTTAGTCATCATTCTTTCGGGCCAGTCTTTCCCCTTTTCTCTCGGCCTGCGCTCTGACCCAATTTTCTTGACAAATAAAATAACAGTGGCCGGCCACGGTGCCACCGAATCGAATCGAGGCGAAATTAACATTTCTTGCTGCATTTTTCCATGCCGCTGACAGCCGCAAGTTGCAAGTTGCAATTGCAATTGCCCCGCAATTAAATGTGAGATTAATTTGCGGATCAGGCTGCACTGGCGTTCGGTGCGACGGAAAATGCAAGTGGCGGGGAAAATTGGGCTGCAAAAATGGGTTAAGAAATGAAAATTCAGTTTGGCTTGGCTGGTTTTCTGGTTAAAAAAGAAATAACAATAATCGAAAGTTGTGAGGTTTTGCTGGGAAAAAGTGCGTGAATGCGGTTTAGGAAAATAAAGGCCTGAGAGTATTTATTGGAAAATACATTTATACAAAAAATTTACAAACATTTTAGAAATAAAACGTTTAGGAGTTAAGTGACTTACCAAACCCTTAGACAGAAGTTTAATTAAAGGAACTTTAAACGAGTTTAAATAGCCAAACCCATATTTCGATAAATACGAAACCAAATAGCACTCTTAAAACCCAATTAAACTGCCCCAGATTAAGATTCCAACTAACCCAAACTTGTATTTTAATCTAGATATGCACCTTTAGTATGGCTTTAATTTAAGTACTTAATTCTAGCTCAATAATTTATATACCTATGTTCTTTTTTTCATTTTGTAAACCTCCTTCATATTCCCCATAAAAACCCCGACCAGCTGGCAGGCCAAAAGAAAGGTGTCTTGCCAATTGGCATAACTCATACATAACGACAAGTGTTGCTTTCGACGGAAGCCATTAAAGGAAATGACCGGAGCCCAAACCGCCTTCACCTTCTGCCTTAACCAAGTGCTAAAAAATAACTGCAAAACCGCCAACAAAATCACCAACAAAACCGCCAGCAAAACGCCACAAACGACTTGCACTGGCGAAGGCCGAGGAAAAGTGTCGCCAACTGTCGTTTCACGTTGATTGTCTGGTTCGACACGTTTGCCATGGAACAAGTAACCGAAAGTTCACACGCTTTTTATGGTCACCACATTAACGTGGCCAACAAATGTTGCCAAACGTTTCTTGAGCCTCGGATTCAGCAGATCATCATCATCATCAGTAACGAAAAACGAAGAAAAAACCATCAGAAGCAGCAGCAGGCGGCAATTAAAACGAGCGCGAAAGTAAAACGTTTTACAGTTAACAAAAGAAAATATAAGATATGGTGCACTGCGAGACAAAATATATATTTAAAGCAGGCGGAATTACGGACAGACGGACAGTTGCCTACGCGAAATTGATTCGCCCTGCAATGCTGATTAAAAATATAAATGATTTCTGTGGAGATGCTTCTTTTGCGGAGTTTTTATTTCTGACTCAAGAATTTATATAAACTCTTTAATTCAAATATCCCTTTTCTCTCAGTGCACATGCAACAGATTTTGTCTTTAAAAAGACAGTCCAACAACAAATTGCTTATTTAAAAGTCATCAACAAATGGTTTTTATTGCGCTCATTATCTCGCTCTCTCACTTTTTTGTTTTCTTGTTTGCTTTCGCTGATTTTTTAAAGAAGAAAACAATTTTCATGCCGCATTTTCGAATGCCAAAATTAAGCGAAAATTGATACGTTTTTCGGTTCATAATCATAATCATAATCATACGAATTGCAGTCCAATTAAATGCAAATCAGTTCGTAAAAGCTCCGCCTCAATTAATCTCCGGCCGCCTCGGAGAGATGAGAGATGAAATATTGAACAGTGTCAGGGCTTTAATTACTTTATTACCAGGGAATGAAAAATAATAAAAAACATATATAAGGAAAGAGGATCGGAGGAGGCGGCGGCCTTAGCGGTACTTTGGCTCAAGGGGCCGCCAAAAAATTAACCAAAAGACAAATCGCTTACGCCCTCTCCTCTTCCATGTTCGGGATTCCTGCCGTTTCGGGAGGCCGACATAACAATTTAGTGTAACGATATCCGTACGAGATACGTCCAGCATATATGTAGGTACATAAATATGGGCGAGATATATGCCCATGAAAAATAATTTAATTTATAACAAAGCTCAGAGCCAGGCAGAGGGATACGAACAGTGGTTTGGAAGAATTAAAAAGGATTAAAGGGGTCCAGGCCTTAGAATCATAAATATTAATAATAAATATGAAAAATAGCCAATGCTGTCTGTGTTTATTTGCCTCTGAGAATAAATAAAAAGAAATCAATAAAATAATAAATCTTATTAATGAAAATTGTTTAATAAACATAGTTTTTGAAGAAGTTCCCTACCTTGCTTCAGTAAATAATAATAATTCTTTCTTGCTTACATTTTCCCTGAGAGTTCCCTTTTAATAAACCTTAGAAACACTCATAAATACACCTGCGATATTAGATTACTTTAAGTTCTCCAAATCCTCAACAATTCCCACAAAATCTGGCCCCACTGTCTCGTGTTTCAATACGAAATTTGACGATGGCCACACAGCAAATAAGTCGGAGTTTCTGGACAGAAGAAGGCTGAAACCGGAGGCCACACAGAAGAGGCGGAACCGAAGCCCCGAAACGAAGAATTAATATTAAAAGCTCGGCGCTCTTTCTCCTGAGCCGCAGCTGTCAGCCTTACAGATTGAACACTGTACGGGTGTGCGGGGTACAGTGAGCACACACAGAAGGCGGCGACGCGTTGGTCAATGAAAAATTAATTAAAAAAGCGAGCGAGCGAGGAAAGTAACGAGAGAAATGGCTCATTACAATGATTACAAATATGAATACGAAGCTCGCGGCGAGTGAGTCAGGCTACGTGAGGAGAATAGGAGAATCTAGCAAAGACTTCAGACTTCAGGCCTATAGAACAAGTCCACAAATTGATTTGTGCGGAGAGTGGAGCGTGCAGAATTGACCCACTGTGTGTCTGAGAATGCTATGGAGAATTGGTATAACTGCGCTTCGGTCGGCTAACTGTGGCAAGACCTCAATCCAGATACAAAACGCCGCTCGACACGCTCGTATTTCTTCTCGGCTCTCGGTTCTCAATTCCCCAGCTTCGATTATTCAGCTTTTCGATTTGTTTTATTCTTTCAAGAGCGCCCAAAGGCAAAACGGGCAACTAACTAGTTGGTTAATTTGTTTAATTACCTAAAATCATATAAAGCGAGAGTTCAAATTGGTTTGAAGGGGGAAAGTTAGCCTCAAAGACCCTTCTAACCTAACCCAAGGGGAGAAAACAATACAAATCTAGCGAGGTTTACAAATTATGCAGATTGTATATGTTTAAAGGTACTTTTAATATTCAAAACTTAACATAAAGAAATGTATAAAAAATAATATTTTTAAAATATACATTAAAACCGGGGAAAAACTCTATTTAAAAATACTCCATAAATAACTCAAAAAAGAAAGACCCTACAAAGATTAAAGAAGCATCAAGGAACCCTGATTTATATGACTCATTTATGATGACTGTTATTCTGGGTTACATTAATCTTTTTAGAGTTTGCTCCATTTTAATGGAGAGTACTATAAATAAAGGGAACCAGAGTCTGTGATGCATAAATCTCTTGTCTTGTGGTAATCCCCTTATTTCTGTAAACAAAAAGGAAGTCCCGAAAATATAGATTACGTATACCAGGCAGCACCTTTGCTTTGAAGATGTAAAATCTTATCACAGAACCCGAAGTAAAACCAGCCACCGATGCAAATATTTACATGTAGACCCCGATAAGACACGATCTAGAAATGGTTGTAAACACTCTTGTAACACCGATATTTGCCGAGATAATAATAACATTAAAAGAAGAAGGAAAACTGCTGTAGCCGCGACTTTTTGAGGGGGTTTATTTTTCGGGAATTTCACGGCATTGTGCTCCAGATACTGTGGAATTTTTTCGGGGGGCTTAAGCCGCCGAAGCCGCTGCATTCATCCCATTTCCATGGGCAACGCCCCTGCCCGGAAGCTTTCAACTCTCCGTGGCTCCGTGGTGTGTTGCAACTGGGTAAATGCAGCTACTTTTACTTTAGACCAATCTCCTTTCCTTATTTTGTATCTTTTTTTGTTTAGCTCAGCTTGCATAAGATACTCGTACCAGTCTCGGCTGCTGCTGCATGCAGATACATAGATACACGCCCAAAAAAAATAAACTAAAGCACCGAAAACCGGTGACACTCCGCCCGCCTCCGCAGCACTCTTTTTGGGTCCACTCTCAGCCACTCTGGTCCACTCTACAAGAGTCCACGCCACAAGATGCTGCCGCGCTAATTCAAACAAATTGCAGCATAAATGCATTATAAAAGCGGCAGAGGAGCTGCATCGGGCGACACAGTGTGACAGTAATAATGTCACTCGCGGTATGGATATGGATCTGGATGGGGGCTATACCCATATATACCCATATAGGTGGAATAGAGCACACCGAAGCGTGAATGTGGATGTGAATGTGAATGTGGATGCCAGTGATAAATTAGCTAGCTTCAGCGGTTCGGCGATGTGTGGGCAAGGCCACAGTGGTCAGCGGGGTTTTCAGGTGACGGAAAATATTATCTAAAGTCTATATTATACTATCCAATTCTATCTTCTTTAATAACAATTATTTAAAATATTTTTAGGAAGCTTAGAATACATTTTATTATAGACTTAAAATAGTCTGAAGCAGGGATGCCCATACGTGGGGCAGGTGTGCCTGAAATAAGTTAACTTATTTGCTAATAATAAGCTAATGTTAAAGAGTTTTCTTTTGTTATTTCAAGGTTATACATAGAAAGATTTAAGTTACAAAAAACCCCATTAAAAACCTATGACGACGCATGGAAAATCGACCGGGTTAACCCACTGTTTTTCAGATCACCTTCCTCTCTGGGGGTCACTGAACCCCAGTGAACCATAGTTTTCCTCGCTCTGTCCGCACTAATTGATTGTTCTACTCCATTTGATAAGCTCGGCTCCTCGGAGAGGCAATTGCTCATTTGTGGCACATGGTAATGGGTAGATGGACTCGGGTAATGGTTAATTTACAGACATGCCACATGCGAACGCGACCCACTGTGCTGCATTGCAAGCTGAGCGTTGCGCGCTGCAACTCGGTGGCAGACAAGCAAGTGTTTTGTGGCAATGTTGCTGCAGCTAATTTGATTAATGATAAGCCGGACTTAACTGACGACGATTGTGATTCATTATGTGCGCACAAGGCAGGCACACTTAGCAGCAGCAGCAGAGGGAGGCAGATCGATCTGAGGATCTATCGGTAGCGAATTTTCATTAAATAGATTAGGGGAAGCACACACATCCCCAAGCAAAGCGAATCAAAGAGGCAGCATTATTTTATTAGAGCGAACAACAAGTGCTCACTGTTGTTTGGTGCGTAATTGAAGGCCCAATTGAAAAGCTCCCCCTGTATCCACGCCGTATCTAGCAGATACAATTTCGCTGGCACTGCCTTGTGCCTTTGATTATATGCAATGAGCCATTTCCTCCGACTCTAAGTGTATATGTTCTCGAATCTGGAGTCGCAGAGAGAGATCTCTAACTGAAAAAACCAAACTGAAAGCAAGGTGGAAATGGCCTCATGTGGCGAGTTAAGTAGTTAATAGGGTAGCTCCTCGCGGAGAGGTGTAATTTGCTTCACTTTCCTATATGGGTTAGGGAGGAGCTCTGGAATGGGCACAGCTTTTCCCATAATTAATTTAAGGAAATTAAAGCCTGGCCAGGACTAGTTTTTATAGAGTTAATGAGCTAATAAAATTATGTTTTCCCTATTTCCTTCTCTGTTTTAATGTTTTGGCCAGCAGCAGCAATTTTTGTCAATTTATTAAAACAGTATCTATATCTTGCGTGTCTTTGGTGATCTGTGTATTTGTGGATCTAACTTGGCTTAGTTAGTTTTATTAAACTATAAAGAGGAGCCTGGCTTTAGGCGGCCTTCCTGGCCTTCTCCTTCTCCTTTTCGGCCTTCTCCTTTTCCTTCTGAGCCTCCTTCTCGGCCTTCTCGCGCTCCTTGCGTGCCTTCTGGCGGGCCTTCTCGCGCTCAGCCTCCTCCTTCTCGAGCTCCTTCTCCCGCTCCTGGCGCTTCTTATCCCGCTCCTTGTCGCGCTCCGCCTTGACCTTGGCCTTCTCCTTGCGCACCAAGTCGCGCTCCTTCTGCTGCTCCTCGAGCCGCTTCAGCTCGTCCTTCTCCCACAGCTCGAAGGCCTCGCGCTCGGCGGCCAGGCGCTGGAGCTCGTCCAGCTCTGCGTCGGAGATGCCGCCGTCCATGTCGCGCTGCATCAGCTCCACCTCGCGCTCCATGGCCTCCTTGGCCTGCCGGCGGCGCACGCCCAGCTCTCGGGCCTCGACGGCGTCCTGGTGGCGCTCCTCTCGCGCCTCCCTCTCCTCGCGACGGCGCTCCTCCTCGATCTCAAAGTCCTGCATCTCGTCCTCGGTGTAGGGATACGGCGGTATGGACCAGTTCAGCTCGAGAATGCCTGCGATGAGGGGTTCCCTATATATCGCGAAGCATAGTACCATCTCTTACCGAATCCTACCTGAGGATATGGCCATTCCCCAGCCCCCAAAGCAAGCCAGGGCGCCGGTGATCAGGATGAGGTTGTAGCGACTATTCTTCTTCGTCCAGGCCCTCATGTAGTCACCCGCCGGCATGGGGCAGTCGCTGAAGACGGCGTGCCCGCCACCGCTGGCAAAGGTGCCTGGCTTACGCTTCTTCTCGCCGGGGGGACACTTGGGCGGGTTCGACGACTTGGGCGGAGGAGGGGCCGTGGCCTTGGGCTTGGTCACCTTGGGCGGCGTGGGCTTCTTGGCCGCCATCAGCTGCTGGCCAGTATTGTGGATCAGCACCTGGCCAAAACGCACTAAAGGAGGGGTTACTCAGAGCCCAAAGGTCAACCTGGTCTAAAACTCACATCCCTTTCGGAATTGCTGTGTGGCCGCTACTAAAAATCGGGACATGATGGCCGCTGTCTGCTCCTTCAGCGGCTTCTTTGCTGCTTGTACCACTGTTCCTCTGGGGAACCTTGGCGGACTTCGTTGAAAGGGGTTTCCTTTGCCAAGTGTCTTGTCTAATAAAATAGAAAATTTTTCCGAGCGACCAACTTAAAAATCTCAAATTGATGTGAAACCCAAGGGTTGCTGAGTTAAGCCAAAATTTTACTTGTTTTGCAAGCTAAAAGAATGTAATTTTCCTCTAGAACTTTAAGAAGAATTCTCTCTGAAGATTCCATGTAAAACTTGCCTACAAGTATTCCGCTGTTTAAATATTTTAAGCACAGCCATACTCCATCTTCTCCCTTGAAATACTACGCGTAATTCGGAACATTTTCCACCTAAATCAGATCACCAGAATTTCCTCTAAAAACCACAATGGATTTGAGATCTCTGAGCCAGTTTTTAGCGGCTTGCAGACTGCACTTGGTGGTGATAACCAGAGAGATACACAAATGCATGGCTTACAACTAGGGAATCGTGTACGATAGTTTACAGAACGGTCTCCGCACAGAAAGCTCGATAAGAAGAACCCACACCCCATTAGCATGTTTCGGAAAGAAAGAGAATTTCACGGAAATTTATGGGGCACCACCGTTGGGCAGGAGGAGGGGAAAGAACACACCTATAGAAAGGTGGAAAAGGTAGAAAAGGTGTCACGTGCGGGGACAGACTTGTCAAAAATCGTCGAGACGAATGCATAATGCGGAGTAAAGAGAGAAAGAGCCCAGTTGGTAAATGATAAAGAAGCTAAGGCTAATCGCAGAATGCGGTCAACAAACTTGTTCTTGGTCCCGCTCTGATCTGATCTGGTTTAACAAGTGGGAGTCGCCCGAGGTGCCGTCGCCGTCGCTGTCGAGTGGGTGCTGCGATCGAAATGCAATTGAAGCCGGGAAAATATAATTTATTCAACGAATCGGATTCAGCCCGGTCTGCTTTCGCTTCTTGTACAGCCGCTTCCTGCGCTTGTTGTCCTTGTGGAAGACGATCGCCGAGATGACCACAAACACCAGGTAGACAATGGCAGTGACGAAGCAGCGAAGCGCCACCACGGAGTACGCCACGTCGGCGTTACCCTTGAAGTCCTCCGGGCCCGAGAAGCTGTGGCCCAGCGGAAGGTCGTGTATCAGGACCAGAGACTTGACCGAGAAGCACGCGCCCAGGACGATCAGCATCAGGAAGCCCCACGAGCTCATGAACAGGCAGAACAGCGAGCACTTTCTCGTACAGCTCATTTTCGGGCTGTTTGAGTCTCCGTTCACACGTTTCTCTGACAGTGTAGGCGCTCGCCACTCTGACCGCAACAGGTGCCGAGTTCAAAGCCGACAGACAGGTGAAAAAGTCGAGCAAAAAACCGAGAAAAAAATTGAAAAGCCAGCCCGCTATATGGACAACCTTGTGCGATTCCAGCGGCATTAGATCTGAGCAATCGGTCTATGGTTAGAGTTCGCTTCAGGTGGCACTGCCTCTCGCTTTCAGTTGCGGTTGAATATATTCAGAGGCTTGGGTTTATTCAACTCGATCTGTCCCGATCTGACGGACAGCTGACAGAGCCTGGCTATATATAGTAGAGCACTTGCAGAGAGGGACTTACAAATGGCTTAAAAGAAGTCCAAATACCTCTGTTATTATTCACAATATAGCACTTTATAATTTAATTACGGATTTTATTATATAATGCAAAGTTATATGTACTTTACAGTACTTAAAAATCAGTTTACAAGGTTCATAAATTAATTTTCCAAAAATTTAACTTTATTATTGCCATATCCAACGCTATTAATTAAATTAAAGCACTTTATACCCCCAATATACACAAATATTAATCCAAGTAAGATTTGCAAACGAAGTTTAATTATTTTTTCATTAAATATATAACCAAATTAAGTTTGTTTTTGTGTCAATAAAGTTATAACAGATTTAAACAATTTTACCTTACTAAAGTTCAGCGATTTTACTACATTACATTTAACATTTAATAAATGTGTAAATCTTGATTTCCCTGATATTATCCCTACTTATAATTATTTATAGACCATGATCTTTTCAGGAACTGAATATAGGACAACCCAAGAGGCTGATTCATAAAAGGGCACGAGCACTTTCCGATTTAGATTCCTCGCATGATTCACGCTCAAATTATTGCAATAAAAATAGCCAACTAAATAATTTAGCAACAATTAGCACAACTTACCTCGAATGCTCTACGTTCTCTCTTCGAAAAAAGAACTAAGCAAAAATCAGCAGACGATCACAAAATTGCTTTTTGCCGCTGAAGCAAAGAAGACGAAGCAGCCGCAGAAGAATCCACAAATAAAGTTTTTACCAGTTTCTCGAAAATCCGTTACAAAACATCAAGTTGTTGTGAAAATTCGTAAGTCGTTTTCACAGTTGCTAAGCTTTTTTCTTTGTTTATTTTTTGCACTCCTTTTGTTGGTTTCTTGAGGGTTTCATTCATTTGTAATTTTTATTTCTGTCGTTTGGGTTTTTATGGATTTCTTTATAATTGAGAGAGATAAAGAATTGATTTTATTATAATGGGAAAATATAATTCAATCGGTTGAGTATTAAATCTAATTTTAATTTTTTGTATATTCTTTGGGAACCTTTTTTTATTAAAACTCCAAATTTTAAGTATTAAATCCCAGTCAACACCCAATAAATATTATTTCTGATTGATAAATTGATAAAACAAATTGATTTACACGTAAATGTTGCAATCTGAGCCCGAAAACCCTCGACTCTAATTGAGCAAATACTCGTATGTTTCTTTTTTTGTGTAACTTTAGCTGCGGATTTCGTTAAGCTTGAGCCCGAGAAAAAATGGGGGTCAAGTCCATTAAGAGTAAAGCTAAAACCCGATCTCGTACAGCGCAAAGACCTTGACATTAGGGCGTTTTTCGGGCCCAGTGAACTTGGTAATATTACAAGCCAATCAATATTACAAATCAATCAATTCTCCCCCTCTCTCTGTCTGTCTGTCACTCATATAGGATTACAGTTATTTCTTTATTTGCCTTTGCACATTCCTTCCTGCAATTGCACAGACACAGTTGTTTTTCTTTTTTTTCGATTATCAGTTCTATCGGGGAGAATAACAAATAAAAAACTGCTTAGTTTGGAATTTCGCTTGAACTTGCCACTATATTTATTACACTTTATACGCTCGAATTCATTTTCATTTCTCATTTATAATTTCCAGGCACTGATAACGCCAAAGCTTCACTTTTTTGCCAGTTTCCACTTTTGTTTCTTTCTCCTCTTGCGGTTCCTCTTTCTATGCTTGTTTATTTCTCTTTATATTCACTTCAAATTTAATAAAAACACAAAAAACACGCACTCACAATACGAAAAACGCGCTTCAAATTTCAGAGGTATTCAAAGCCCGCGCGTCACAAACAAAACAATTCAAAATAGTTTATTTTCAATTTTTTCGAATATTTTTCGAGCACCTTTTACTTCGAGTATTCGACTCCGAACGCCGCGATGCAAAAACAAAAATTGAGCACGAGTTGTGTTGCGCTGCGGCTTATATAGTGGCACAGTACAGTGGAACGAAAAGGCCAAAACAACGACTAAATTCAGCGGAGCCCTTATGTAAAAAAAGAATTGATTGGCTATTATCACATATTTTATAAAGTCAGTAAAATTACTGTGTTTAAATTGTTATTAGTCAAGATTAATAAAATAAATATAATAATATATTATTAGAATTTCTTGAAAATCGAAGGAATATATAAAATAGCTACCATAGACACGTTCAGGCCAAACGAGCATATCTTTGCTGTTTGTTAAGAATATTACAAGTTATAAACTGCATTTTGTTCTGACAAAACGCCCCACAGTGCGCCGCTTGAGCGTTTGAGTGAAAGAGACTGAAAACGCTCTCACTCCGATTGTGGCTCTCTGAGCGCAACAAGTGTGGGGTCTCTCTCCCGCTCTGGCCTGCTGAAGTTGTGGGTGTTGGATACTCTGGATTGAGCGCAAGAGCTCTAGCGAAAGCTTGATGATTTGAGTGAGAGAGTAAATAAGCAAAAATACTTAATATCAGCAGGAAAAATATTTATTTATTTAAACTGTTGTATATAATAATGGTAAAATATTGATTTTACTCAATAAATATAAATTGTATTAGTAGTTCCTTATTTTATAATTAAGAGGTAACATGAGCGTATAGTAGTTTTAGGTTTTCTTCAATGTGAGTCTTGGATCAACCGATAACGAGTACAAGCCAGCTCTACATATTTTTATTACCTTTGACCATTTTACAGGGCATTAGCTACTTCGATCCTTGATCTGCAAATCCTGCAGCTTCCACTTAAATTATAATACAATTAAATCACCTGCTAAATGGAATGCATTATCGATGCACTTTATAACAATTATAAGATAGGACAGCCACTAGGTCGAGCAAGTGGTTTTAATTAAGACTCACAATTTGCAAACGCTTAATGTCAGAGTTGAAAGGACGTTGCTGAAGGACAACTATCGCCCACCGGAAAAACTACCCACTGAACAAGTTTGAGCATCGCCCTTGAAACACCGCCCACCTGTTGGGTGGTCACCTTTGAATGCAATCCACGTGCCATTCAAATTTTGTGCAAAGGCAAAAGTGCAGATGAAAATGTGTGTTTTCGTTCTTATCTCCGAATGTCAGTTTCATTTCTCTTGCAGCATTTTTATGTTTTGTTTAACAATCATTCATCAGAACTATATTTAGTACAGAATATTTGTTAGTTTACCAAAGAATTCCATTTAATTCTTCTCCAAGTGTAGCCAAATTCTCTGCCAGTTCATATTCAAAATGTGTTCATTTGGCCAACACTTTCGTTAGTTAACGCTGGAGACCTCCCACTCGTTGGCCCATTAGAGCCCAACTTTTATGGCAAATTAATCGCTCTGAGCTGAGAGCTATTTAGACCTTATTAAAAGCAGATCTTCGTGCCGATTCTGACTGCTTCTGAATTGGCCAAATCCGCTTAATAGTTGGCTTTATAAGGCGGGGCACCGATCCATGTGGGATCGATATAACTATTGATTACCCAAATGGTAACTTTCGCATCGCGGATTTCCGCTCCCAAGCTACTAGAATTTCCCTCGCCGGAGCCCCATTAGCGGCCAATGATGAGAAGAAGGTCACCCGACACCGCCGAAAGGATGACAAGGGTCTGCTGCCGATTAGCATGTTAAAGGCGGCTGCTTAGGGCCTATAATTAAGCGACATAAACTTGGGTATTAGGCGCTAAATAAACAAAAAAAAAAGAGAAAAACAAAAACCCTACAAAAAACACGAGAAGTTAAGGTATCGAGTGGGAGTGGGAGGTGCGCCTCTTCTCGATTTGCATAACTGTTCGTTTCGGGCCCAGAAGTCGGGGGCTTTGCCATGCCATGGGTTTGGGCCCTGGTTATGGGTATCGGTATTGGTATTGGACTGGGTATTGCCGCGGCATTCGAAAAAGAACGGAGGCAAACACACACGCACACACACCAGCATTTACCTGGGCACTGCACCTGTCCACATAAGCGACACCACCAACGGTCCACGTTGGGCTTTCATTTGCTGCTAGGAAAGAGTAAACAGCGCGCGTCACTTCTTTGCCACCCAAAAAATACCCTATAAAGTAAGGGAAAAGTAAGTAAGTAAGAGTAAGGGATTCAATGAACTATTCTTCTTAAAAAAATTATACAAAATTATTCTTCGAAATTTACAGTATCGCAAGGTGTTTAAAAATACCTAATTTCTCAGACAGACAGATTGGTGAGGTATTTCGTGAGGCTTTATTGGAATCTTTACAGAAATGCACATCCATGTAGATTTTTTGGAAAATTTATTTAATTATACATATATTATTTTTAGGCTTTTCCTGCATAAAGGAACAAATGCCCAGCACTTAGACCCCTGGGCTATGCTATATATTATTTTTAGGGCATTCAAACTTCGCTTTAATTCCCGTAGACTTCACTTTCTTCGTTCTTATACTTTTTTTTCTTCGTAAAACACAAAAGAATTTCCATCAATACTGTCAATAGTGCTGCTACAACAACAACAACATTAACATTAACACTGCACTAACAACAGCAATAACAACAAAAGCAATAGCAACGACACTCCTTTTGGCTTTTACCATTTCGCCTTCTGCGTTCTGCGTTCTGCGTTCTTCTTCTACTCAGCCGGCAGAGAGACTTGGCCAAGACGAATTATGGCCATTAAAGCTGCTTGGGGTTTTAAGTTATTAGGCAACTTGAATTTCAAACTGCACTTGACAAACGCACAACGCACAAAATAAATAAAAATAAAAAGAGTGAAAGAATCATGAAGGTGCCGCCTCAAGCCCACAAGCCATCGAGTTTGTTTAATTAAATAAATAAGAGTTTGAGCTTTAAGGTTCAGTAGAATGGTTTATTTTTTATTTCTTTAAATTTAAATTAATTTGCAAAAAAGGAAACCTCGAAACCCGTTGTAAAATTGGAATTTAAGGTCAGTGGGCAGCCAGGTACATCCATCTGAATCCTCCCCACTCAGTCACCTGTTGGATTCCGAGGGCTGACCACCATTTAACCCCTTCGAGTAGCCGCTGACCCCCGCCAAAGAACCCCATCTACGTCAATCCATACGATTGTATGCATTTATCATACGTCATTAACTCCAGTGACTTTGATCTAAATTTAATCGAGGCGAGTCTCTGGGTCTTCTGTATTGATTGGGGCCATGCGATGCCTTCTTCCATGGAAATACTAAGGAGGGAAATCAATAAAGGAAGGGTTAATGTTAATGTGGCATGACATTCAATTAAAGAATGTATTGGGAAATTAAAAGTATAAGAGATGCAAGCTAAATCATTAAATTAAAAATTCAAAGAGAGCTTTATATTTGGATCTAATTAAAGAAGCTAATAAAAAAATAAAAATCAAGGTTAAATTGAAGGTATTTTTAACTTATAGTAATTGTAAAGTCTTAAGCCTAAAAATACTTTAATTAATTAATTGTTATTCATAAAAAAGTCTCTTTAATTACTTCTTATCAGTTAACAAAAATCTTATCTTATTACTTTAAAATTTGTAATTAATTTTTACATAGTCTTTTATACGTAATGCACAAAAGCGACACCTGGCTTTCTAGTTGGCATCAAGTTTCCTCAAATAATATTCAGATGGCGCCACTGAGTGAAGCTTGTCTTATAACATGGAAAATTCAAAGCAATCTAAGCTTTCCTCTCAAAAAACCCGATTAATTTAAGCCCATTAAAAATAAAATATAAACAAGGCAATTCTTGAATGAAAATTTGTTTGACAAAGTTGGAAATAAACCATTAATCAAGGATCTTGACTTATATAAGAACCCATAAGCTGAGTCTGAGTGAGTCTTTAGGAATAACTGCCATCCTGAAATCCACTTCAACTTGGTCTATTACTAAGGCAATAAGAGTTTCACAATTGTCAACAATCACCTCTCGATGTAGTCATCCCATAAACTAACCACTTACCACCGAAAATCCTGTTGGGGAAAAAATACAAACAAAAAGGCGAGAAAATTGTAAAATGCGAATGGAAACTGTCATTGGCTCGCTTTTAGATGGGGAATTGCCAAATGCAAAATGGCTCCAGATTGCAGGGAAAGAAATTTTGCCTTAAAATAATATAAAGAAATTTATTGATACAAAAAATATAATAAAATAAAAGCTAAACGAAAAAATGAAGGTATTTTTAGACTAACAACTCCTAAAAAGTCAAAAACAATTAAAGAACCTAAATGTTTGATTTCGTACATAATTTAAATCTATAATAATATTGAATCTATCAAGACTTAAATGATGTAAAATTATTATCAAATAACCATCGATAAATGTAGACTTAACTTCGAAAAAAGCCTATAGGCTCTTATCTCGCGTTTACTTCAGTGTCCACTGGAGTCACGTCACGTCACACTTTGTAGGCTCCAAGTTTGCCGGGACGGAAAATCAAAACCATTTCCATGTCCACCACGATTCATTCATTAATTCTCAGCTGGGGCAAAGCGTCATAAATGCCACGCAGTTTTCAGTTTGTTTTTCTTTTACATTTGGCTCGTTGATTTCGTCGTTTGTTTTTCTGATTTAATTAAGCGTACGTTTTTCCATTTTGCAACTGTTTTTTATTTGGTTGTTTTTTATTTAGCGTTGAGAATTCGTTCTGTGGCATTTGCAAGTCAAATTTGGCGGCGTTGATTAATTGAATTGAATCGACGAAAATAACGCATACGCCGCGTGCAACGCGAAGAATTCTGCGCTTGCGCCGGGGCATTGGCCATAGGAATTGGGCAATCGATGGATTCAGCGGCTAATTAGGCCCGTCATCCAAAATCCACGGCATTTTGCACCCATTTTGGAGCGCACGCCCGACCAACCAGCCAAAAGCGGCTAAAAGGCTAAAAAATACTTGGCTTGGAGTGGAAGCCAAAGAGGGGAGAGATCACTGATCGATCAGCCTTAAATCGGCATTTAGTCTGTGGCAATTTGGCATTCGAGCTTGCCACCCTTCTACGCTTCTACGCCTGCTGGAAAATTGCTTTCCACCTGGCCAGTGGCCACCGAAAAATGTGGGGCAGTGGCTGTGGTTAATCTTTTATTTATAAAGCGACTCACGATGACAATAGCGGGACAAAACTGATCTGTCCGCATCGAATTGGACATGGAACACTTGTTTGGCACTGCCAACAATTGCCGAGCTATTGACTTAATATTTGCTAATAGATTTCACATAAATCACATTCCATTGGCGTGATTTATATGCATGAACTGCCTGCCTGCCACATCGCAGCTGAGACTCAGAGCAGAGTCTCGACGAGTGTGGATTTTCGTGTGTTTTTCTGTGTTTCTTCCAAGATGTGTTGCCCTGGTGTCGTGGACACTCTCGAGAGGAAACTGAAGTGCCGAACTGCCAAGCTGACTGCCCCAATCTCGAGCATTATGAATTGTTTTGCAAATTTTTCCACGAGACTTAACCCTTTGGGGTTCGCCTGGGAAAGTGATAAAGGTAGTGAGGGGAAAAATGATATAAAAATGTGAATTTATTTGCTTAAAAAACATGTCTGGAATGGTTCAAGGAATTCAGGAAATTTTAAGCCTTTTCTAGAAATATAATCAAACTATAAATAATAAAATTATAAACCTTTCTCTGGAATAGTAATAAACTTAATAAATAATAAGTCTTAAATCAAAATATAAGATCTTATCAAAGACAAGCAACAGGCTTAGGTTTAAAGGTATTTCTGACATAACCTGAGCCTTTATCAGTATCCGTTTTCTGTTCAATCAATGCTTTTAATTTCTACGACATTTTTAATGTATTTTTATATTTTTTTAAATATATTTTTCGACTTATAATACAATATAGAGGCTTGCAGTATTTCTACTTCCTTACAAAATAACTCCTTCAATATTTGTTGAAATTTATGAATCCCTCTCTGAAGCCCAGGGGGTTAATCATGGCGGCAATAAAAAATCCCACGAGTTGCCAGATGCTCGATCGCATCGCCGGCCAACCAGATGGAGCTGGAACTGGGGCTGGGACTTGGATGTGTGGACTCCCCCCTCACATATACTACAGTGAGTGTCCTCGAGACTAGACGGCGTGGCTGCGATTGCAGCTGAAATCGCCCATCAAATATGGTCAAATGTGGCACGCAGCGGCATTCGAGGCACGATACAAAGATAAATCTCGCCTAGATATTTGGCAAGCGTCCATTAATTCCATTATGCAATTTGGGGAGAATTTCCCAGCGACACCGAGAATGGCTGTTGGAGAATTGCATCGAGAACAATTAGACGGCATTCTCCGGTGGCTAATTAAGTTGTTAGTGCAAGGCTGGATGCCTTCGAGAGGTGTGTCCAGTGTCCAGTCCGAAAATGTGACCAAAATTGGCCGGCCAGCTCTAATCAGAGAATTCAATTAGCTCGCGCGGGCTTTCCAATCTGAGGCTCCCCCGAGTGGGAAATGCCGCCTTTCCTGCGACTCCTTTGCCGGCAAGTGGTCTGCCTTCAGAGATTGGAGCTCCCAGCGCCAAACTCCGAGCTCCCCAGCTCGTGTTGCGTCATCCGCTCTCGACGAGAATTGCAGTTTCACTTCGCCGCAGCCGAGATACTTCACAAATTGGTGCTGCTTTGGCCCGCTTTTGTTGACTGCTGCCTAGCTCTGCTCGGCTGCTCTGCTCAGATCGAAATCTAGTCAAGATCTGTCCCCAGTCCGCCGCGTCCTCTGGTCCACTGTCCGTCCGCTGGAGAGCTTGGAGCTGCGACGAGTGCGTGGTCTGGCAGTATAAAAGTAACGCAACGCACGCAGTCCACTTACAGTCGCTATTCTCCCGCCAGGCCAAGTGATTCGAGATCCCGAGATCCCAAGCTACCATGAAACTGCTGGTGAGTCGATGGAGGATACTAAAGGATTAAGATACATCTCTTAAATCTCATATATCTTATTATTTATCCCCTCCCAAGATCCTCACCACTCTGCTGGCTGTGGCCAATGCCGCTCCTGGCCTCCTGGACTATGGTCTGGGCCACACGGCGCCGGCCATTAGCTACGGCCATGCTCCTGCCATCACCTATGCGGCCGCCGCTCCCGTCATCAAATCCTATGCCGCTCCAGCCATCAGCTATGCCCACGCTGCCCCAGCCATCAGCTATGCCGCTGCTCCGGTGATCAAGTCCTATGCTGCCCCATCCTACAGCTACGCCCATGCGGCTCCGGCCATCAGCTACGCTGCTCCCACGGTGGTCAAGTCCTATGCGGCGCCTGTGGCAGTCAAGGCTGTGGCTCCGGCCACCAGCTACTCGCACTTCAGCTCGGTAAGATGGGGATTAATATAGCCATAAAAGGTTCTTCATTTTACCTCCCTTCCCTTAGGTTGTCTCCCATGCTCAGCCCATCATCAAGTCCTATGCCGCGCCCATTGCCGTCAAGTCCTATGCCGCCCCAGCCATCAGCTATGCCCACGCTGCCCCAGCCATCAGCTACGCTGCTCCCGCGGTGGTAAAGTCCTATGCCGCTCCCGCCATCAGCTATGCAGCTCCCGCCCTAAGCTATGGTGGCTACGATGATCACGGCTATGGCTACCACTAAGCTGTAGATTGATACCAAAACCGCTCCAAGTCAGTCCACGTTCCAGTCCCGATCCGGAGGCGGTGGAGCAGAGATGGAGAGTCCTGTAGAGTCGCAGCAGGAACAGCCGAGGCACGTTCTCCCTTAGTATTTCCCCCACTTTCCCACGTCCAGTAGTCACTCACCTACCAGGATCTGTCCTAGTTCTGTTTACTTCTTATTTATTTAAGAAAACCATTAATTATTCTCTCAAAGTCGCACAATAAATGAAAAAATTCCATTTTTCAAAAGCCACTCGTTATATTTATGACGGCGAAGACGACGATGACCACAATGGAGCTCAGGTTGTTCAAGATCTTGCCCAGATGGGGCCAGGGCTTCTCCTGAATGTCGCAGAAATCATTGGCCTGAGAGATATATAATATTTGGAATTATAATTTGTGGGGATAAAGGAATTACCGAACTCACATCTGTAAATCTTAGGCCCAGAATGCAGCGCAGGACATTGCTGTTGATGACGGCCACCAAGGCTTCAGGAGCCTTGGCTCTGGGTGGATACAGTTCCAGCCACATCAGGCAAATGTGCAGGATATAGCAGTAGCTGGTGGTTATCATAACCACCTTGTAGGCAGACACTAAGGAGAAGTTAATATAATATGTGTAAGAACTTAAAGAATGGACGAAATGTAATATTGCGCTTACTTATAGGCGGAACATAGTGCGGAGAGGCATGGCGCGTCAAATACATTAGTCCCCAGGCGGTTATTAGCAGGGAAAGAAGAATAAGAGCGCTTCTCCTTGTAGAACGTAGGACAAATGACAGGATCAAGAACATCTGACAGGCTGAAAAGGCAAGAATCATAATAATATTAAAACCAAACAATTTAATATAATAAAGAAAACACTAAAAACAAGCACAATTTGAAAGTACAGTCACCATAATGTTCTTTCTGTATACCGATAGTTATCGATAGCACATACACAGCTCACTCTTCTACTAATTTATAATATCCTTTTCCCACTTACCGATTAGGGGCAAATAAAAGACGGTCATGTAGAAGGTGCTATTCCTCTGAATGGTAAACTCAATGGCCACATCGCCGGCCATTGTCTGGAGCATGCTCTTCTGGGTATATCTATTCGCCGAATCGTTGCCCACTTGGACCACGGATATGTCGAGGAATGTCCAGCCAGAGGGGGTGTTCACGTGCTCATTGGGCGCCACGGGGCTGCGCTGTTGATCGTAGATTAGCGCCAGGTTCCCCTGCTCGTTACCCTCCTGGCCGATCAGGCCCAGCTCGATGTCGCATGTCACACGCTCCTTGGGCCAGTTGCGAGCACTGTCCACACACCAGCTGGTCAGCTGGAGATTGTTGACATACAGGGTGACATTGCCATTGGCAAAGACGCGCAGGTCGTAGGATCGCAGCACCTCGTCCATGGAGTCCAGGGCGCCGTTTAGGACTCGCATGTGCGGTGTCCATATTTGCAGTTGCGGATGCTCAAAGGATTCCAGGTAACCGTAGTCGGCAGGATTCCAGGTCAGGCGATCGTCCTGCCAGTGCTAATAAAAGAAAATCAATAAGTTATTATGTAAGTTTTCCAATCAATTGTTACCATCATGAAGTGCATGCGGGTGCGGAGCAGGGAATTGGTCATTTCATAGGCCAGCGATCGCGTTTGGAAGTGAAAGAGTAGGGAACTCAGATTGGCCGGCAAACTGGCATTTTCCGCCTGCAAATTCAGTTGGGAAAGCAGTTTCTGCTCCGTCGTTGGCTCCGGAACATCGGCCGATATCTCCTGGCCTGCAAAATATAATCAATTAACTAAAAACTCTTAATGATCTCAAAAACCCATCATTGAATTGATATAACAATTGATATTTTGCCTTACCAAATCCATCGAATCCGCAATCGTAGAACCACCTCGCCGTATTTGTGCCAAAGGAACTGAAACTGATGTAGTTGATGGTCAGCGCGGAGGCATCCATAAACTGCAGCAGGGGCTCCTTCTTGAAGCCGGGAATGTAAACAAAAAGCTCGGCATCTGCGGAACGGGAGCGTGAGAGATATGAGGCATTTTAAGAGAGAGTCCGATAAGTCCCGAGGGCAGGAGGAGACTTACTCTGCGTCTGGACAATCTCAATTGGCGTCGGCTCGTACAGAGATAGCAAGTTCCGATCTTGATTCGTGGACACGCGCCTAACTCCCATGGCGGTGCGGATGGCGGAAAATGTATTTCCGCCGGCTCCTATCACTGCAAGGCAGAGAAATCCATATCAACGAAGCCCGTATAATAGTCAGGGGTGTCCCAGTAACCTCCTCCCAATGAAGGTTTAGTTTTTCTTTTACTTTAATATCTCAAATTCAAAATATGATTGGCTTGGCGTTAAATTAAGATTTTAAGAACACTTATACTTAATATTTTTTCAGAAATTTATTAAGATATAAAGAGAATTAGATTATACATTTTTTAAATAATTAAAAATAACACCATTTATATCCAGCTTATTTTTCTGAGAGTTTCATATCTCTCGAAACATGTTGCACAAAGTTTTTATCTCTAAATGTCAAGTTCATACAAAGTGTATATCACAATAACAAATTAAATCTTCCAAAGCTCTGAGTAATTCAGAGACTTCTAAGGGTTCTTCTTATTGCTCTAGAAGAATTCTTCAAAAGCTCTGAGAAACATTTTTTTACCTACCGATCCTAGAGAACTCTTCAGAATCCCTAAGAAACCTTTGGATGCTTCTACCTACCAATCTCGTAGACGCGATCGTTTGGCCTCACGTGATTCGTCACCGAAAGCAGGATGTGAGCATCCATGGTGGTCAGGACGTAGAACTTCAGGTGCAGTCGCTCCCCGGCTTTCGCCCTGTTATTGTCCAGGGAGTGGACCATAAAGAAGTCCCGATAGGCATAGCCTGCATCCCGGATCGAGTAGCTCTGGCAGGAGTCGAGCTGGGCGAAGCTTACATTGTACTTGAGCTGCGGAGAGTCCGCGTGGGCAATCTGCGGTGCCAGGCACCAGAGAGCCAGTGCTACGGAGCACTTGATAAGCCAGGAAATATTACACATCGTGTTCGTCCGGCGTTCTTTGTTGTTTCGCGGTCAGAATTCTACTGACCAGCGGCCGCGGAAAAGTAACTGTCAAATGCCGGACAGTTATCGATGACTTGGCTATCGTCGATAAGTCTGTCAATCGGTTGCTATCGCACAGTGTGAGAAATTAAAGTTCTATCAAGGTGTTATATACACTAAGACTTTAAAGTTTAAACATCTTTCCCCTTTTACAGTACTCTATTATTCTTCTGTCAATAATTAATGTTTTTCAAAAACCAGCTTACAAATTTCAAATTTCTCGCCATTCAGCTTAGTACGCAGATGCTCGAAAAGTGTTCCCAAGCATTGAGTCAAAACGAGAGGTTAATAGTCACCCTCTCGCTCTCTCGCACTGCTTTGGAACACTTTTCGAGCATCTGCGTACAGACCTTTCGCCAAAAAGGTAGCCAAAGTTTGAGCTTGAGAAAGCTGCCAGACCTGCCGCCAAGTGTGACCCTACTCGCGGTATATTGGTACTCACCGCCCGTGGTCACACTCGACCGCTGACCTGTTATCAACATTCAAGAACTCTTCGCCACTTTTGCCTTGTTTTAGTTAAATTTTTGGGCACTGCTCCCAAATTCCGGTGACTCCAGGTGACCCCGCAGGCCATGCCAGATGAGACGCAGGACGCCAAGGCGCAGAAGTTGGCCGCAGCGAGGAAAAAGGTGCGGGACGGCGACTGCCACTCACAATTGTTTTGCTCTAGTGACGTGGACAACATATTGGCTCTCTAATATTGATTTTGTTTATGTGGACACAGCTGAAGGAGTACCAGCAGCGCAACAACAACAACAACAACAATGGTCAGCCTGGAGCAGCAGAGGAGGCGGTGTCGCAATCGCACTCTCACTCCTCGACCGTCAGCATAGCCAGCAACTTGTCGGAGCGCTCCGACAGCGAGCTAAATGTGAACGGCAGCGGCGTCGGAGCCGGTGCTGGCTTCCAGCAACCGGAGCAGCCCGTCCTGGCCACAGCGGCATCTTTTTTCACCCAGAGCGAGCCGGAATCACCGCTGCCGGCGCACAATGGCGGCCTGATGGCAGCTGACCCTTCCAACCTGCAGGCCATCCAGGTGATCATTGCGGAGAAGGCCCAGCTAAATGCGGAGCTCACAAAGGCTCGCCTGGCGTGTCGCGAGCGTGAGATGGAACTGGAGGAGCTGCGCACACTGAAGGAACAGACCCAGCAGCGCCTGGAGCAGCTACAGCAGCACTACCAGGATCAGCAGTCGACCGGCGAGCAGCAGCGCCAGCAGTACGGCCAGTTACAAAGCCAGCTGCAGCAGTCGCAGGCACAAGTCCAGGATCAGCAGTCCCATCTCCATGAACTGGAGGCCCAGCTCAAGCAGAGCAACCTTCGCCAGGACGACCTGCAGCAGCAGCTGTCCCTAAAATCGAATGAGCTGGAAATGGCCCAGCTAAAGCTGCGCCAGCTCTCCGACGAGTCGAACATCAGCGCTGACAACCGTGTGGAGTCGCTGGTTCAGACACAGTACATGTACGAGCAGCAGATCCGCGACCTCCAGGCCATGGTTGGTCAGCTGACGCAGGACAAGGATCAGGCGGCGGCCCAGTACCAGAACTACGTGCAGCACCAGAGCGGTGAGATAGCCAAACTCAACGAGCGCAACACAGAGCTGGCCGAGGAGCTTAACTCGCTGAAGGATCGAGAGCGTCAGCTGGTGGAGCATGTGAGCGGCCTGGAGCGGGACATACAGAAGAACCTTAGCCTGCAGGCGCAGTTCAAGGAGGCCGTCAACCAAGAGCAGCCTCCGCCAAAGGAAGAGCAGACCAGCGAGCAGGTAAGATGATGCTTTAATAAAGAAATTCCCTATTAAGGACTCATTGCTCACTTCCAGAATGCCTTGAAGGATGAGTTGGCGTCTTTAAAAGAGCGCCTTTCCGACCTCGATTTCGAGCGCCATGAATTCCAGCTAAAGATCAAGTCGCAGGACGACCAGCTGCAGCTGAAGGAGTCCGCGCTGGCCGAATTGGAGCAGCAGCTCGAACGCCTGCAGGCCGTGCAGCCGGATCAGACGAAGCTGCTGGCCACCATGGAGTCCGATAAGGTGGCCGCCTCGCGTGCCCTTAGCCAGAACGTAGAGATGAAGCAGCAGCTGGACGAGCTGCAGCAGCGATTCGTTCAGCTGACAAACGACAAGGCCGAGCTGGTCATCCGATTAGACGCCGAGGAGTTTGCCAATCGCGAAATACGACAGAACTATGCCAGCATGGAGCAGAAGCTGCATGCCACCGAGGAGCGGTTCACGTTCAAGGACGAGGAGATGATCCGGCTGTCGCACGAGAACGTGGAGCTGCAGCGCCAGCAATTGATGATGCAACAGCAGCTGGACCGCCTGCAGCATTACGAGGTGCGTAGATTCTTCTCTGTTTCCAAGATTAACTAAAAATAGTTACCTTTCCCAAGGCCAAGGCTTACCACAACAGCCAGGAGGCAAAGGCAGGCGAGGAAGGCGGCGAAACACCAGTAAACGAAGCTGAAGAAGCCCATAACCACGATCATGATCACTGTAATCATGGCGACCACTCGCACGATCACTCACACGATCATCCACATGAGCATTCCCACGAGCACTCGCATGATCCCCACCAGGATCATTCGCATAGCCACGACCACAGGCCGCCGACAGCTGGCCTGGGTGGTACGCTGCCCACCGCCGAGGCCGTGGAACGCCTGCAGTCGCGGTTCACCACCCTGATCAGCCAGGTGGCCGACCTGACCGAGGAGAAGCACAGCCTGGAGCACCTGGTGCTGCAGCTGCAGGGCGAAACGGAGACCATTGGCGAATATATTGCTCTGTACCAAACCCAGCGGCGTATGCTGAAGCAGCGCGAGTACGAGAAGGCAGCCCAAATGCGCCTCCTGCAGGCGGAGCGTGAGCAGTTGCGCGAGAAGATCGAGGCGCTGATCAAGTTGGTTAGCAGCCTCGGCGGAGAGCAGCTGCCAGATCCCGGGCAGACAGCGCAGCAGCAGGAAGCAACAGAAGCAGCCGCCGCAGGGGCCGAGGAAGGCGAAAACTCGCAGCAGATCATTAACAAGATACAGGGCATCATCAGCGAGATCAAGGAGAACACGGAGCAGCCGACACACAGCCACAACCATGCCGGCGATCACCTGAACTGCTGCCTGGGCAAGTTCGAGGTGGTCTAGACTCTAGAGTGCAGCCTGTACTGGTGTCGCCTGCCCGCAAAGTGCAATTATCGCCTGCTTACGTATATCCATTATCCACTTTTGCTACTGTATTTAAACTCGTAATTTGTACTCTGCTTCCCCGCGTCTTTTGTAAATGTTTCCCGCGCATTGTGTCCGAGAATAAGCCTAGTTTGTGCATCTCCGACGAATCTACAACTTGGGCCCTAAAACTAAAACGTATTATTAAACAATCGACATGAATATTGTGTTATTTCAATGGGTGAGTGGTTAATGTCCGAATTGGTGTCTTCTGCGTGAAAGGGAACGGCAATAGGAACGTCTCCTCAAGCCGAATCTTTCTCTGTAAGCTGTTATTGAAGGATCATAACCGGGTGGAAGGTTTTTTCTGTTTAAAGACGGTTTTTATTTACTACAAAATGACAAAGTATTTCCTAGGACATGAAAATAAATAAACAAACACAATGAAAGTCATTACTTGCTACTTTTTCTTTTTCTTATCCACTGAATTGTTTCGCAGCTTGGTAACGAGGCTGGGCTCCGAAAGCTGTGTAGGGCGGCACCTGCGACCGGGTCGCCCACTGCTGCTGAGGCAGGAGGTGGATAAATCCGTTTTTTGGTCAGACTCCCTCGGCTCCGAAACCCCTTTCCTGGGACGTCCCCTCCCCTTCCTACTGGTGGTTGCGCATCCTTCCTCCTCGCTAGTCTCAGTCGTGGTCTTTTTCTGCTGCTGCGACGCCCTTTTTCCTATCGGTGTGCTGGTGTTGGTGCCGCTCCTCCGGAAGACTCCTTCGAACAGGCTATGCCGGGGGCTTGATTGCCTGCCATCCGCCAGCGAAACGCTCCTCAGCAGGGACTGGATGGGCGACTGACTGGAACGGGTGACACACATTCGTGGCACCTGAATGCTGCGCTGTTCCTCTGTTGAATTTTCCAAGTCAACGGCCAAGGACTTCGCGGCTTGTGACTTCCCTCGAGTCGTCATAACGCCGCCCGACATAGGAACCACATTTGGGTCGACGGAGCGGAGAGCTCGTCGTGACGGAGTGTACTCTTCGATGGTCGAGTCGCAGCAGATGGGCGATGAAGAGCTGCAGGAATATGCAGATGTCTCCTCGTCGCTGTCCTCGATGATGCTAAACAGGCGACCGTCACTCTGCATTTGCCCTGCTTCCTCAGTCGGCTGCGGGTCCTCCGTGGTGGCAGTTTGGCTTTCCAGCTCCTCTTCGCTGGACCCATCATCCGCTAACTCCGCCACTCTTCGTGGTGGTGGCGTGTGCTTTTAGAAAGTAGAGATGGGTTAATAGTGGTAGGGGGTAAGTGGTTGTAGGCATTACCGTCAGTCTTGGTGTACTTTCAGGGGCTTCGTTGGACACCTCCACTACTGTGTCGCGGCGTCTGGTTGGGGAGATGGTGCGTCTGCTGTAAGCCAAGGCGCTTGACCGCCTCAATTCCTGGCAAATGTCCCTGGAACTGCGACGCGGCTGACTGCGCCTGCTGACCACAAATGACGTTTCCGGCTCCTTTTCCGACGTTAGAGTGCGATCGGCCAGGCAATCGGCATCAATGTCCATGCTCCTCATAAGGCCCCTTATGATGCTGATGTTATCCTGCCGCTGGCGTGCATTCTGCAGAACCTGTGCCTCCCGCAAACCCATGATCTCGTGGTTCAGCGCTATCAGCTGCTTCCTGTACGCGCCGATCTCCATGCGTTGCTTCTGCACTTGGTCCATCAGCTCCGCGTTCAGCAGCTTGTATTGCTGTTCCACTTTGGACGCCATTTATGGGTTTAATTTTTAGCATTTACATTGGACAAATGGACGCAGACGCCAAGCTCGTTTGAATTTTCTTTCCAGTGTGACCGTGGATGGGCAATGAAAGCAAACCACCAGCGCTGCGGAAAAGATACTGAGAAGGTATTTAAATACTGCATTACAAAGACAGTCCGGCAGCACAGCGTGCACAGAAACAAATATTGAATTCATTCAAATTTTACAAATTATTAAGTTCTTTTAATAAAATGTTGAAATACCTTAACGAATATCAATAACATTTACTGTCATCTTTTTTTTGAGGACGATATTTTTGACAGTGCTTTTCCTTTCTATGAGACTATGAGACTATAATTCCCAACGAGTTCTAGCTGTCCGCAAGTGGTAAGCACGCTGAATCTCCCTTCTTCCTCTTTCTCTTTTCTCTTCCTCTCTCCTTTTCCTCTCACCTTATCAAGGCAAGGGCGCTCTGCAGTATGGGCGCACTTACCGCTTGCGCTGCTGTATAGTTCCCTTCTAGCTGTCAGAAAGTGGTAAGTGGCAAGTGGTGGTCCTCATTTTACCCTTCCTCTCTCATCTTCCACTTCCTATCTTATCTTCCTCCCTGCTATCTGCTATATATTTTCTAGCATGCCTCTCGGAGAGTGAAGCGGGAGAATTGAAAACTAATTGTCCCCGTCAAAGGCTGATGGACTACCTTATATTATTGTATCATGGATTGGCTTGGTGGTACTTTTCAGTATATTTTCAAAGTGGTATAATTCATCGTTCGCGCCGCCCGGTCACACAGTCAGCCAGCAGCGCAATAAATTTTTTGTTTTCTCATCCAAATGCGTGGAAAAGCCTAAATTCGAAGCAGATAAACGATGCTGCAACGCTAGGCCTCCCAAATCGAAGTAAATAGGCGTTTCGGGAAGTGTTGGATACTCGTAGAACCCCCAAAAAACTCACGGAAATCAAAAGGCTGTGTGTGTGTGAGAGAGTGTGCTGGCGCAGTGTGCCTGTGTTTGTGTCAAAATGAAAATTAGTCAAATTTAATACTCGTTCTCCGTACATAGTTTAGGCAGGCATCGCAGCCCGCCAGACTTTTACACATTTCTACAATTGATTCGCGATTAGGAGCAGTTGTTGCCCATGGCCACAGCACACACGGCACACAACACATTCAACATACATACATACATATATGCAACACCTGCGTACATAAACGATCGCGCGCGTATTAAAAATTTACGAATTCCATCGATTCCAGTGGATATCCAATGAGAAAACCCTTGGGATGCTAATACACCTTGCATTGCCTTCCACTGAACATAGCTGAAAATCGTCCACTGCACCTGCGACAGCGCAAAGCCATCAAAAAGCGCCGGAGATCCGAGAATTTCATTCAGAGAAGCACACACAGACCGATTCGAAATCGAAAACCCGCTTCAAGGTGAGTCTGTTTGTAAATCCAACCCGTTTCTCTGCACTCAATTAAGTGCATTCAAATCGCCGCTGTTGCTGTGAATTCGGTGTCTTATCGATGATAGCAGCGAGCGCTTATCAGCCCGAAATTCGCACGGCCTGGAATATCCAGAAGGGGGTTCTGGGGCCTCCATGTATATTATTCTACATACATATGTACAAATTTAACCATTATCTTATCGCCAGTACAATTTCGCTACGGCATTTCGTGCCTAATGATGGTGTGTATATATAATTGCATTTGCCAAGATACGAGTTAAGGTATGCCCAGATACACCGAAAAACAAGATTCCAGAAATTCCTATGTAAATAGCCATTAAATTGTGAAATTATTATTTATTTTTTAATTTTTGACTAAAGGTATTCTAATATTGTATTGGATTATTTATATCTGAGTTTTGGTTAAAACAAATACCCTCTTACCTTTTAAAATATGGTTGAACCACAAATTTCAAAATCGGAGCCTGACAAATACAAAAGCTTTCCTTATAGTCATATGCCAGGCAGGAGATGTGAGCTAAATAATAGTAAAAAAAGGATAAATAAATTTAAAAGACCTTTGAAAGAATCTTATTTAAATAGACCACAGTCTCGAGTTATTTTGCCAGTCTCCCATAGATTTTTTTCTCTGTGCCGAAAGAGCATGGAACACGTTTTCAAAGGCGAACCGGCTAAAAGGAAAACAGGGTGCAACAAACTCGGGGTGCTTTGATTTGTTTCTGGTTCCATCAGCGGCGAATGCACTCTGCGTTTTGTTTGCTGTCGCTTTGTCTTAATCACATTAAGCAAAACGCCCGGCACGCGACGCATGACGAAAGCGAGTGCAGCAACGCCGAAGGGCCAACAGAACAGGCCCCCTTTTGTAGGCAGATAGAGCCGCCACCCACGCCACCTCCTCACTGACCTACAAAGGGTGCATTGCCCGTACCGCCGGCGGCCGGCAGAAGCCGAATTCGCCAGCTAAGGGTTGATTTAGTTGCTAGGATTGCGATGCAACTCTGGCGGCGTCTGAACTCTGAGGGTATGACATAATCCCGCGGGGCTTTCTCTCTATAGCTATTTAGATAAAAAAGTAATGCTATAGCATGAGATATCTTGAGGGATTTTTAACATGAAATGCATCTCTTCGAATTAATTATTTACTGCCTGTTATAGAAGGGAATAAGCAGTTTTCTGCGAGATTAAAGCTGCTCTCAGCAAATCATAAATAAAATTGTATTTATACTAAGTAATCTTATGCCATTTCCTTTTTCTTTTATCAAAAACTGCATAATTTGTTCTTCATGACATGAATACAAATATTTGTTTAATAGAACGAACAATAAGAAAGCAAAAAATAACAGTAATTACTTAGCCCTAATAATATATTTTCTAAAATCGGACTTCTTCTCCATTGGTAATATTTTTTAAAATCCCTGAAAAAGAAGTGTGAATTATTCACCGCCCTTGTGAGAAACCCTCCCCAAAGTGTTAACCTTTTGTGTAATTTTATGCAGCGCAGAAATTGCATGCCAGGCAGCCGGAAACGCCACAAAAGGGCGCCCTCAGACGACGCGAGTTCAATGTCATTGGCGTGGGGTAGGCCAGGATACCCGCTGGAGTCTGCCAGTCCTCCTCCATTGTCGAGCCAGTCAGGCAGCGCCCCCACTGGCGCACACGGCACTCGGCTGCTCGAAGTACATACAGAAATATCGAGTGCTGCTGCAATGACACACGCAGAGATCGGGGGAAGGCAAGGCAGGCAGGCAGGCGGACGGAGGAGGAGCACTTGGCGGCCTTGTGTGCGGCCATTTGTCAGTTGATTTTGTTGTTGTCGTAGTCGTTGTCATGCATTTTTCGAGCACTGCATCACACGGGCCTTGATTGGCATGGCACGTAGTGTACGTAGCCTTTCAGTCTCTTTATGCTTTGGAATCTGATTTATGCTGCACTTCCTCGAGTAACCTGGAACTGAATCATAAAACGATTGCAGTTCCAGTTACACGACGAACCCCATGCCGAGGGCTTTCGCTGCCTCCAAGTGGGATGACTCATGGTGTGTTGGAAACTTTGTTTACATCACTTTTTAGCCGATGCACTGCGGAAAATAAATAGTGTGGCTGCCAAGTGCCTTTAAAAAGTATGAATATTTCTTTTTTTAAGCAACTTAGAAGTGTCATAACACCATAAGAGTAATATTTGGCTAGTTGAAATATTTTATTATTTCCCTTAGTAGTAGGAAAATATTCACATAGTTTCTCAGTGTGCCTTTTTGCCTTATTGCGAACCCAACACCGTTGTTGTCATTGAGTTTATCGTTGTTGTCCCCGTCAATGCTGTTGTTTTTGTTGCCTCGTCTCCGGCTTTCATGATGTGTTTGCATTAGTTATTTAAGCATTGTGCGACGGCGCTGAAAAACCGCATTTTAATAAACCTCCCGAGCAACAACAGCAAGTGCAACAATGCAATATTTATCTGGTGTTGAGTGTGTTGTGTGTTTCTGGCGGTAAGCGAACACCACTCGCATGATGCTCCCTTACATCACACACTCCTGGTAACGGATGAGGTAGCCTATGCGGGGGTGCCAGAAGAGGCTTCAAATTACAAAATGCAAATGCGAAATGCAAAATGATGCATGGCAAGAAACGCTTAGATCAGAAATGTAACTTAAAGAGGTGATAAAAGGCTATATACGAAGGGATATGGGAATATAGGAGTCTAGGCTTAATCTAGGAAAATATTAGAATTTGTTTGGAAACCTTAAATTGTTTTTCTTATACCAAAAAGTTTCCATTGTTATTCTAAGTAATGTTTTAGATACATATTTGTTTGTTTTTTTTGTGAGTAATATACTTAAAAAACCAGTTTTTACTATGACTGAATGAAAGGTTACAGCGCTCAGCTAATTATGAGTCACTCAGTCAATCATAAGCACTATTAGTTCTTACAGAAATTTACATTTGTTAACCTCTTAACTTATTCCAGAACAAAATCAATAAGATTTCGATCGTCAAACACTTTACAATGCTTTTATATTTCAATCATTTGTGTGTATCTCTTGAATATCATTCCGATTCCCCTTGAAATATCCGCCACAAGATATGTCTTTACGTCAGAGAGCAGAGTGAGTGACTGCCTCTATATCTAGTATAAAGTCTCATTCACAAACACAGCTAAATTATAAACAAAAAGTCGGCATGGATGCGCTATATAAAAGCATTCGCATAAGACATGGTTGCGGAGCGTGTTGTCTTTTGATTTTTGTTACTCCGGAGCTATTTGCACGGCGGTCACATATTATTATATATCCGTGCATCGTGCGACTTTTGGAATTTCAATGATGCGATTTTATACCCCTCTTACCCCATGAAGTCATCAAAAGCAACAGCAACTGCACGACGAACGCAATTCAAATGTAAATGTTAATTGTTAGTCCAACGGCTTTGGCTCTGTGTAATTGGAACTTGGCCGCGGCTAAACGACAAAAATAAATTAAAGAAATTGAAAGCGAAAGTCTGGACACAGTTTGTGTAAATGATTTTGAGTATATAAGTCGCTTTTTTAGTTTTTGTGCTTAGGAATCGTTTAGAACCCGAATGAATCACTATTTAATGTACATTTTCATCTCGGTCGGAGACTGATTCAGAGCGAACAATCTAATCTAGCGACCAACACACATGGCGGTTGCCTTTTGAGATGTTTGTGGGATTAAATTATAGAGGAATTGCCTTTATATTATTTCAGTGCGTGATTATAAGCATAAATGTGTCATCTCGGTTGCTTTTAGAGCCAGTAAGCATTGGGTTAATTAATTATAATTATTATAATTTTAACAGCCACAAAAATTGATAAAAAATTCATTCTTTATGATGTAGACTTTTAAGAAATTTGTTACATAGTCAGAAATGTGAGAATGATTTACAAATTAAATCAACGCTTTGGAAAACTGAAATGAGAACCACCAACTCCCAAAACCAGTCCCCAAGAAACCCCCGAAACTGAGGAAACTTTTTGCGGAAATTGCCAAGTAAACAAAACGGCTGAGCTAAACGAAAGAAAAGCGAGTCAGAGCAAAGAAAACACAAATAGGGCTGGGAAAACCTCGGCAAATTACCGTCATTAGGAGAACTTGCGACCAAACTGTCCCAGTCAGAAACGCGACCGAAACGATACGAAACTTGCGCAATCTCTTGTGGTTTTTGGTATCGGGCGAGGCATGGGTATTGTCTTACGCATTTAACACCCAATATTTGACTTACATAATGGCCGATGGCCGATAGCCGATGGAAATGAATTTTGACAGCCGAGCAATTTACAATTTTGTCGTTTGCGTGTCGGGAATCAGAACAAGAATGAATTGAATTGAATGATGGGAGAAGTAGTCGGGAGGAGGCTTTGATTCAATTTGATTCGATGTCGCTTCCCCATCCCCCGGGAACACCCGCAACACACCCTTGTTTATGTGTAGGTGTATGTGCATTTGGGGCAATTAACTTGATGACAGTTTATTGGGGCAATCCAAAGGCGTTCTCCCCTGGAAGGAGCGAAAGTGGAGCCGCGCCTCGCAAAAAGTTAATTGAATGTGAGTGCTAACTGGTAACATGAGGATAAGAGCAGGAACTAAAAAAAACAGGATCGCCAGTATATACAATTGGCCCAATGGGAGTGACTCATATCGCCATATCGCTGAGAACCGCCGCAGTTTTCAATTAATCGATTCGTTGTCATTGAACCTTTCCTCATATCAATTGTTTTAAAAATAAGAAGGCTACCACGGAAAGTGGCGATTCTACAGTCATAAGAAAAAAACCATTGCCAGAGATGTTGTTCTGACTAAGGGGTTTTCATTCTGAATTTGATTAATTTTAATACGCAAACACTGAACGTGGCCTTCAGCTTAAGAGACTTTCAATAGAAGTAGGATTTTTTTTAATTAGAGAAATATATAAGCTCTTTATTTCTGCAAAGAATTCCCAACAATACTAATAAATACCAGGTAATTATATTAAATTACTTATTATATAATACTAAATAATACGAATAAATACTAGTTTGTAGTTTTTGCTTATATTTTTCCTTTCTCTAAGAATTCTAGTTGATAAATATTTTTCAAAAATCTGTAAAATCTTTACACTGCCGAAACGCACTGTCTATCAACTCAACTCAAAAATCAATTTTGCTTTCAAACATGCTTACCTTAAACCCCTACGTTCTCGACCAAATACTTTTATTTTCGCCGTGTCTGGCCAAACCAAACTGTAATGCTTGCGATAAGATATAGAAACTTTATAAATACTTGGGGTCTTATGCTTTAAATTTCCAACGAAGTGGCCTGGCTCTGAGTCATTGCCCAAAGCTAATATTTAATTGGACTTTTGAGTGATTTTCAAGGAGTGAGGGCTAAGAGTTTATGCAAATATCAAAATATATATAGAAACCGGGATGAAGTCATATGGGAAATAATTGAGATTAGGTAAAGGAAGTTTACTCAGTCTTCCAGGGAAATTCAAGTCATAAACGGTCTCTAGAAAGTCCTCTAAGAATTGATATCTTATCTTGAAACAGTAAAGAAGCTTGGTTGCATATTATTTATCCTGTATTTTCTTACTAAATCTTATAATATTAACCAGAAAAGACTGCTCTTCGTAAAGTTCAATTAAGCGGCAGTCCGTCTGCGTGAATCAAGTTGAATCGTATGAATCGCATGAATCACCCATAGTAGTGGCCAGAGAGGAGGGGATTCCATTCGAGTGGACGGCAATTTAGGAGCGATGCCCGGTTTTGCGCTAGACCTGTCCCACTGTGCCACTTTAATGACTCAAGACAGCAGAGAAGACAAGTATTTCGCACGTTTTGTGGCCCATGGCTTACGGTTAAGCGTTTCTTCAGTGGATCTGTGGCTGTGGCTTAGCACATCTGCAGATTCTTCTCATCATCATCATTAACATCATCAGCAGCAGCAGCCGCAGCCGCAGCCACAGCCTGATGACAAGTGCTCGCTGTCTGTCTGTGATATTGGGGCTTCTCTTTGTCTGGGCTTCTGCGCTTTGTGTCTCCAATATCTATAGCTCGGCAAGCAGTGACGTCACAGGCGGTTAACATTATTTTTATCAATGTGTTCACTGCCTGCTCTCTCCTTCTCAGAGTCGCTCTCTGTACTGCCCAGTTGGGGCATCGCATGCGCAGCGTTTGGGAGCTCCTTCAGTTGCTTTTCGACTCGCGAACTGAGCGCAACGCGCCGAGAGAAAATATCAAAGTAAAAAAGTAAAAAACAAATAAATACACTACGCAAAAAGCGACTTTTGTTTATGTGCGTGTGTGTCGAAGCCAAGAAATAGCAACAAATTCGTAACAACAAACAAAATCAGCGGGCAGCGGTTATTATCAAAATGTAAATAAAACCACAAAAACAAAGCGAAGAAAAAGGTTGATAGTGTGTTTATCAAACGATTTCCCTTCGCTGTTTTCGCTATTTTCGCTGTATTCGATGTTTCTTAGATTTTCGGTGTGGAATTTCAATAAGATTGACGCCGTTTTTATACCCGGTACCCATAGGGTACAAGGGTATTATAAGTTTGTGCCAACCGAGAATGTATGTAACAGGCAGAAGGATTCATCTCCGACCCCATAAAGTGTATATATTCTTGATCAGCATCACCAGCCGAGTCGATTTAGTCATGTCCGCCTGTCCGTCTGTCCGTCCGTGTGAAACAACAGATCTCAGAGACTATAAGAGCTAGAGTTACCAAATTTGGTGACAACATTGGAATCTGTTGCACGCAGATCAAGTTTGTTTTAAAATTAGGCCACGCCCACTTCCGCCCCCGAAAATCATAAAAAACGTTATATTAGCAATAAACGTGATTTTCGGCTTAAAGAAAGTAGATAGACTTAATAATAAGTAGGCAATCGCGGACGCGTTGTGAAAATTTGAGTTAAATCGGATGATAAACATAGAAGTTATTAAACAATAAAGTTTCTGAGTTTACTTATTGAGGAGAGAGAGAGAGAGCGCTCATCAAGTTCCTAGCAACATTTGTCTTTGTTGGGTGTTTCTCAGCATGTTCCAAGCAACATTTGTCTCTTTCGAGGGTTGCTCAACATGTTTCTAGCAACATTTGTCTTTATTTGTCAACATATTCAATGTCACCCACAAGGCTTTGGGTATCGGGTATCTCAAAGTCGGTCACACTCGACTGTAGCTTTCCCACTTGTTGTAGATTGTTGGAGCACTTGGGCCTGATCATCATTTGGGCAAACTTGTAGCCGTAATCGTAGCCCCGCCAGCTCATCCAGGTGATGCCGCGGCCCGAAAGCTTGACCTCGAACCTTCCACCGTCCAAGTACTGACCGTTTAGGTTACTTAAAGTAGAGGAATCTCGGTATTAAATACCTAAAACTCTAAGAAAGTGCATTGCTAGTTACCTCCTTTGGCACTGATCATACCACCAGGCGCCCACATATCTCCTGGCACAGCCATGGCCCAAGACATCGCGATCGAACGTGGAGAAGGGCATGCCCTTGTGATACGCCAAGGAATCCCCAGCATCTCCCGAGTATTTTCCCAGAATTTCTAGAGCATAAGATGTCGAAGCATTGCCAATCCGAAAATGATCATATCGAGCGTCGCGTGAATCGCCATAAAAGTCCTCTATGTGGACATACAGCTCGTAAGGCTCGGCGTTAGTGAGAACGTGTAGCTTCTCCAGCCCCAGGAAGAACTCCCCATTCAGGTTGCCAAATCCCTGGCTGTACTCCTCCCAGCTGCGATAGAAGTTCTCGCTGCCATCCTGACGCCGCTGGATCACAGTCAAGCCCGAGCCCGCCACTTGAGTGTCACAGTAAACGGAAAAGGCGTCGAGACCAGGCACCTCTATGGTGTGAACGCCATTCGTGTTGATGCCAGCAGCCAGGCAGGATGAGGGATTAACTGCTGCTTAACATCGAAATTAATTTCTGTTTAAGATTCTTCTTTCCCATTCAAACTTACCTTCCTGAAGAGCCTCTTTTTTCGTCGACGCCTCCAAGTATCTCTGTTTCAGCTCCTCCAGCTGCGTTTTCAAACTGACAATCACTTTTAATAGTTAAAAAAACCATTAAATAATACTAAATGCACACCTGGAAATCATTCCGTCAGCTTTATCGTAAACCATTTGCAATTTATTTGATTGGCCATTCGAAAACGGACTTAGACTGGTTAATAAAACAACACACATCAAATACAGCTTCATGATCTTGCCTTGTGGCTTGCTCTTAACACTCTAGCTTGGGTTTATTTTCCATAGATCCCCAGACATAAGGTTTCCTTATCAAAATTGCATTGAAAAGCGTAGGTCAAGTCAGCCTTGGGAGATAATCCAGCAGGAAGAGAGAACTAATTCAATGAGCAATTGTGGTGTATATTTTCTTTATTGCTTACTCTCTCAGTGAAAAAATGTGAAGATGATTCAATGACAACACTTTTTGCATGTTAATCGAGTTCATAACAAATTGTTTGCACGTTGATCTTTGAGGCCATCAAGCCGAAAGGGAAGGCAAATGAATAATATTCTCAGTGATTCATGGCTCGGGTATGTTTCGGCACTTGGGTCGTATCATCATCTGGGTGATCCTATAGCCGTAGTTGTGGCCACGCCAAGAGCGCCAGCACATGCCCCGGGCGAAGAGCTTCTCCTCGTACTTGCCACCCGGCATATACTGGCCATTCAGGTTGCTGTAAATATACAATTCCATAAAAAAAAAGCTTAAATAAGCTGCCAAGCTCACCTGTCCAGGCAGGCATTGTACCACCAACCTCCGAGGTAGTTAAAGGCACAGTTTCTGTTAAACTCTTTGTCATTATCCCTATCATACGTAGAGAACTTCATTTTGCGATGCGATCTGAGGGAATCTCCTGCAGTTCCCGAGTACTTGCCCAGCACAGTCATGGCATAGTCATCCTGCTCGCTGCCCAAGGCAAACTCATCGAACTTGGCATGCCTCTTCTCACTCTCAAAATCCTCGAGGTGAACGTACAGCTCGTGCGGTTCCAGGGCAGTCAGGGCGCGTATCTTCTCGAGGCCCAGAAAATACTCGCCGCTGACATCGCCAAAGCCATTCTTGTACTCCTCCCAGTTCCTGAAGAAGCTGAGATTGCCAATAAATCTGCGCTGGATCACAATCCAGCCGGGACCAGCTATTTGATTCTCACAGTAAACGGGAAAGGGACTCTGCTCTGGCACTTTCAGCGTGTACACGGCGTTCTCTTTGATTTCTGAGGTCAGGCAGGAGGTGGGAAGTGTCTCAACAGAAGAAGAATTACCTTCCAATAATAAGAGTTCAGCCTTTAAGCTGTTTTGACGTATATTTAATACATATTTAGGTATAAAGTAAAGCTAGTTACCTGCTTAGCAAACTCTCTGACTGCTCATATATAGCCTCCAATTGCTCTAAAACATTCAGCGACTGTCTCAGGGTTAATTTAATCAATTTATTTTATTAGTTTTATTTTCTCTGCTAGCCAAACTCACCTTAACTTGACAAATTAATAAATATATTAAGCACTTGGCTTGCAATATTCTCAACCCAGAGAACTTCATGTTCAGAGATTCGACTCAATTATAGTTGTATTTTTGCCATTTGCTAAACATTTTATTGCAAACAAAGCGAAGGAATTCGATTTCTTATCAGCAGCCTTTCCAATTACTTTTGATTATGATTTCTTGATAATTATTTAGCGCCTTGGAGCTGCACAAGCTGATTGTGCTTTCGAGAGGTAACAGAAAGTTTAATTGCGATCAAAACAACAGCCAATACTCGCGCACATAATGATCTGTAAGATCTGCTTGGATCACGTGGGTTTGGGCCTGGTTGTTGGGCTTAAGTGGGCCGTTCCAGAGCATCCAAAACTGTACAGCTTTACGCGCTGTTTGAGCTTGAAATTTCTCATTTTGGCTTTATGGCTTTTACATTAGGGTATCTATATATATTGGGAGTTTTATTGGCTTTGTTTTGTGGAAAATTCAGACTTTTAAAATGTTGAAATAGGGAAAAGGAAGCGAGGATGGAAAAAAAGCTAAAGGAGCAAAGTTTTCCATGGAAAATAAGGGTTTAAACTTTCGAAATTTATTTCCAAATTCTATACCCAATTTCCTTAATCAATTTACCAGAAAACCCGAAAGGCTATGCCCAATTAATGTTTAAAATGTCATAAACCTTATTAAAATGTTATCAAAAGTTAGGGGGTTTATTCTCTGAGTCTAGAGAATTTCAGGCTTCGGTGCCTTCGCAACTCTTTGCCTGCCTTTTTGTTTATCGAGGCGTCAATCTCAAGACAACAGAAAACAAGACATAAATAATAAGTTATAGAAATTGTATTATAAAGACCCGGAGAGCCAGCATGTGTGTGTAGAGTGTTTGGTGTGTGGGTGGTGACAGCGGTCTTGGCTTTGAAACGCCAAGTCTTGGCCAAAGTCAGTCTTAAGCCAAAGCTTCGCAGAGGCGGACGCAGCAGAACTTGTGGATTTTTGTCAGAGCCATCTCCAAAATGAGATTAAAGCGAAGTTCCAAGAAAAATGTAGACTTTCTTTATCTTTTAATAATATTTAAAAAATATTTTTTAATAAAATCCCCTTTTTCTCCTCCCTTTCAGATGGCCATACCGCCTCCACCGGGACCTCCGCCGCCGCCTGGGCCGCCACCGCCTCCGGCGATGGGTGGCCTCAAGCTGGGCGGTGCATCAGGCGGCGCTGATCCTCGGTCCGCCCTGCTCAGCTCCATCCAGAAGGGCACCAAGCTGCGCAAGACCAACACCGTGGACAAGAGCGGACCCGCACTGGCGGGCAAGGTGTGTGGATCGGACAGCAGCGCTCCAGGTGCAGGTGCTGGGGGATTTGGCGCCAAGCGCACCCTCAACAACAACAACACCAGCACGAGCAACCACAACAACAGCAGCAGCAGCGGCAGTAGTATCAATGGCCTTGGCAATGGAGCCCCCAAATTGGGAGGCCTGTTCGAAGGCCTCTCCCAAATGCCAAAGCTGAAGCCCGTGAATGGCGTGCGCGGTAGGTTCACTAAATGGTTAATATGCAAATAAACGTTGCTCAACTTCCGCTCTCCGCCCACACACACACACACAGCCGCACCATCATCTGCCAGCACAGTGAAGTCCACAACGAACTCAACGGCGGCCCAGCAGCAGCAGCAGCAGCGCAGCAATAGCCCCCCTGCCGCCACAGCCGCCAATGGACCCATGGACTTTAGCTCGGAGTTAGCCAAGCACTTGACGCTGAAGCGCCAGAAGCAGCAGCAGCAGCAACAGCCGCCGGCGAGCAACAGCACACATATCAATGCGACAGAAGCCAATCTGAGAACAAACCGAGGACCACCACCGCAACCGCCAAAGGTGAGACCCATGCCAAGGCAAAAGGGCTGAGCAGCTCTATAAATAGTATGAGGGGAAGGGGAATGCATCTCTTTTAAGGGAGTTTGGGGCTTGCTTTGAGACAAGGAGAACTAAATAAGTCTCTGAAATTAATAATTATGAAAGGAACTAGGGTTGGGGATAGGTACTATTGTATAGTTTGTATTTATTCAGATACAGAAGTATTTAACAAGCTTTTAATGTAATTTGTTTACGAATTCGGGAACCTTTTAATAGAAGAAAGAAAGAAATATTCGAGAAATAACAGAGAACTCAGGGACTTACCTTCAGTAATTTAATTGTTTTAAGAATATAGAATGTAACAAAGTTTATAAGGAAGAAAAGGTTGATTTACTTAGCTTCTTTATCTACTTAATACCAATTCGTAAAGCTTTTCTGTAACAGAGATCTAATCTCTTTACTTTCCTCAGCAATTTCTCAAAAGTAGTTGCTAAATTAAATACTTTTTATAGCTCTGCTACTAGTTAACCTTTTGAATGAAATATACAACTCGGTTTACTATAAAGAACTTGAATTAAAAGTTGATTTGAAACGTGTTTCCCAACAGAGTGGAGCATTCGTCATTAAAGCAAATCGATTAGCATATTTGATGAGCTCCTTAAAGACAAATATAGAGTGTACACCATCTCTTTGCAAGCAAGAAAGTGGGACAGAAGGTGTCGTACTCCCCAATCCCATTGTCAACGCCAGTACTAATCCCAGAGCATTGTCTTCCAGCAGCCAGCCAGCTCGAGTGATTCGATCTTGGAGCGCATGAACATCCCCCGCACGGCGCCGACCCCAGCCTCGTCCATCTCTTCCATCGCCTCCTCCAGCGCCAAAGCGGCATCGCCCACGCTCTCGGACAGCGGCAGCAGCGGGAGCGGCCATGGAAGCAGCGTCAAGAGCAAGGCGGCCAATCTAAAGTAAGTGTTTGGCAGCTTTTTGGATGGGTTTAAGGTCCACACAGTTCTGTTGGAAGATGAGTTTAAAGTTTAATCGTAAAAAATGTAATTATTTCTTAAATTGGGAAGTAATAGGGTTTCAAGTGCTTTGTAAAGTGTTTCATTTGGAAATTCTCTCCCTAAACAATTCCAACAGAACTGTTTTTAAGCTAAACATTGCCTGCCGTTTGCTGGGATGGTTTATTTCATTTTGTAAATTTATTTCTCTTGATTTTCTTCTTTATTTTCGGATTACTTTTGACCGGGACTTTGTTGGTATCCTCGCACACACCAATCACTCCACACACACTCTATCCATGCCACACACCCAACAGTATCTCGTTAGGCAATAGTTTTGTAAATAGTTCAAAGACAACAACAACAACAACCACGAGTAGTGGTTCGTCGCTGAACTCCAGTCAGACGTCCTCGATGGGATCGCTGCGCAATCTGGCGCCCAACAAGTCCACGCTGTTTGGTGGTGGTTCTAGCTCCGGTTCCGGGTCAGTCTCTGGTGGTAGTGGTGGCTATGCAAGTGTCCAGAAATCGTCGCCGCCCTCGACGGCCGACAGCACGCCCTCGGTGACGCCCACGCCGCCGCCCATGAAGCCGGCCATCAGCTTTGGCAAGCCCAACTTTGCCCCAAAGCCACCGGGCCTGCAGCAACTGGCGCTGGCCAACGGACAGCAGCGCCCGGCGGTGACCAGGCACCACAGCATGAAGTCGCCCAGGTACAAGATCAGCTTCCGAGCCACCCAGTAACCTCTAACCACTAAGCACGCTGCGCCGCTCATCTGCATCCCAACTCCAACTCAAACTCAAACTCGTTTGGGGGTTTGCCTTACGCTTTTGCTTTTCTTACGAGCTTTTACCGAGGATCTTTATTTAATCCAAAACTAATGCTTGATGTTCTCTCTAAACAGATCTCCGCCCGCGGCTGGCAGCGTGAATGGACCCGTGTTCCCCACCCAGCAGCACTTGGGCACCTTGCGAGGTCCACTGCAGTTCCATGGCAGTGAAAGCGGTAGTCACAACACCAGCGCCGGCAGCATGAGATGCGCACCCAATCCGCCAAAATGTGAGTAATCTTCAAGGGAATAATGTGAGGTCCTAACGAAAATATTTTCCCTTCCTCAGCCCGCCCATCGGTGAAGCCACCGCCACCGCCCACGCCGGCCCGCAGCTTCTCCAACAGCAATCTGAGCAACATTGGCGGCTCAACGACGGCGCCCTTCAGTGCGGTGAACACGGCGCTGATCCAGAGCTCGGCTACCACCACGCAGGCGGCAGCTTCGCCGCCCATAACCCAGCCGCCCTCCTCCTCCAGCAGCAGCAGCAGCGTGGCCGCCTTGCGCGACCAGTTTCGTGTGGGCGGAATGTCCAACGGAGCGCCCTCGCCCCCGCTGCCGCCTACACCGGCCCCAACCTCCTCCAATTCATCCTCGGCCACGGCCAGTCCCAAGTCATCGATGATGATGCGCGATAACGTCAAGCCTATTATCCTGAACGGAGGACCCATCAATCCGCCAGCACCGCCGCCGCACCGCAGCTGTCCGCCTCCACCGCCGCCGCAGCGACAGTCGAGCAATGTGAGTAGAGAGATTCGGTTAGCCACAACAAAGGCACTCTGACATGTGACATTGAACAACAGGTTGGCGGCCGTTGGCCCAAATGCCAAGGGTGTTACCTTGGGACCTAGTTTGGGTGGAGATGGGTAGAGATTGGAGAGGGAGTGAGCTTTTAACAGACGTTTTTCTTTTAAATAAGGGGTTCTGAAGAGTAAAAACTATGAGGTTTTAAAGGTGGCATAGGGTTCAAGGTACTTGTGAAGCAAGATGGGGTGGGTTTAGTAAGGTCTAAGTGGATAAGTTCCAATAATAAGCCAATTAAAGCCATCATGAAGGGATTAGGTGAGATTTCCTCAAGTGTATCTGCTGCTCGACCTATCCTAAAGCCAGCTTTGTTGCCAGCTTTGCGCAGTGCATTTCCCTTTCCACCCCTGAGCTTCTCCGTATGCTTCTCTGATTCTCCCTGCGCCTGCGCCTTACCTGCCTCGCAAGCACTCCTGGCTGTGCGCACTGCCTGCCCATCCGTCCGTCAGTCAGTCGAAAGAGTTTACCTATTTTCGTGCGCCTCGAGCTGCGGGGTGGATTGTCGATTTTCCAAAACGAGACGTGACCAAAACACACTGGCCTTGCACACACATCAGCGCCTTTGAGCGAATCCAGCGCCTAATGTGCTCCTCCAGCAGCAACAGCAGCAGCAGCTCCAGCTCCAGCAGAACCCAGTGAAGCGCTGGCTGTGGAAGACACTGTGCTCGTTTAGGCAGCGAGTTCTGCGGAAACGCCAGCAGGACAGGGTAGCTCTGGTTATCGGAATGATGATGGTCAACAGCAAGCGCAACGTAACTACAGGCTATATTATCAATATATATATATAGAGACCTTCGAGAAACGGTGACCAAATACTAAATCTTACTCTGTTACTTTGCAGGGCGGTTCCGGAGCAGCGGGAGCAGCGCCAGTACCACCGCAGCGTCACTCTTCGATCAGGCCCAATGCCCCCTCGACGCCACCCACGCACATGGCCAATGCCTCGCATCAGTTTGGCAGCAGCTCGGGACTGTCGTCGGGATCTGGATCGGCAGCCAGCGTGGGTCGCCTGGTCACGGATCTGGAGACCAAGTTCGGCAAGCGGTTCCACAACGTCACCGAGTTCCCCAAGCCGCCGCCGTTTCTAAATATACAAAAAGTCTATCCTAGTCGCACGTTTAAGGCCACCAACGGTATGTAGTCGTCGTCGTGTGCTCCGTGTTCCGTGAGTGTTTCTAGGCTTAGTATATACTATATAGATGCATTGTAACACACACCACACACACACGCCACACACACCATACACATGGAATGCTGTTATATTATGTAATTGTTTCTTAAGGCACACAAGCTCTGGCATTTTAAGTTTCGAACTCGAACTCGAACAGTCTATACAACGATTCTTATCTCTACAAAGTATATATAATGTGTATTATTTTAAAAGTGTATTACTACCATTATGGGGACCTTAATACGGCACACAGCATATGCTTAGGAGTCTCTTTTTGATTATTTGTTGTTTATTTTAGCGTTGTTAACGAGCAAGGAAATAAATATTTGTAGCGGAGGAGAGGAGGAGTGTTATATTTTGTATATTGCTTAAATACTAAAGTTGAATAGCTTTATCCAAACATTATAAATATATTTTATACCATTTAATGTTATATACTTTTGTTAAACTCCAAAGGGGGATCGAGGGAGAGGAACGGAGCGCTCCCCTTCGCGATATTACCACTAAGCACACAACACACAATATTATTACGCCTAGTTTATACCAACCTCTTATATATATTATATTTAATTTGTATGTAAAGCCAATCCGCATTGTATTCCCCCATTATATACATTTCTAATACATGTAGCGCATGCTTTTACCTTTTACCTGTACCCCCGCCCGGCCAACATTATTATATACATTATATACATATTATCCCATATAGCCGATGAATATGTTTAGTTTTTAGATTGCACCAGGCACGCCCTGCGAGCTGAATCGTTTGTTTTTCATTTGAAGTTATCTCTCGAAGCAGAAACAATAAACCAAAACTCAATTGGATCAAAAAGTACATGAAGTTATCATTTGTTGTTTCATTTTATGTTTTTTCTGAGTCGGCGGAGGCGAGCTTCTTTGTTTCGGTTATTGGTTTGCTGTTCATTTGTCCGTTGCAGTTCGATTTTTTGTATAAAAATAATGGAAACAGTGGAATGTAAATATTTGGAATTATTTCTGTGATTTTCCTCTGCTGATTTAATTATATTCTACAAGATTTTCACACAGAAATCTCTGTGGATTTTGAATTTAATTAAATAGAGCAGAAAAGTATGATACAAAATGGTAACTTTACTATTGAATTGCATACTTTTTGATACTTTTTTAATTGATTTAAAATCCACAGAAATTATAACTTTAGTATTTCTTTTTCGACTTAATTTTCAGCTTTATTTGTCCTTGTTTCTTTAGCATTTTTGACTCTTTCCTTTCACCTTTCTTCTGCATAAAAGCACAGTCTTTCCTTTGCATTTGTAATCTGTTCTTTTTCGCAAAAGTTTCGCTTGTATAGATTCCATCGTAGGAGCTTCCTCCTCGATGTGGCCTCTATCTTCTCTATCCTTTGCTATCTATCCATGTTTGTACATAAATCTCTATCTATCCCTCCGTCCTCCGATCAGCCCCTGGCAACAGCAGCGTGAACAACAACAACAACAACAACAGCTCGGTGGCCAGCAACAACAATACGACGATTGGGACACCCAATCCGGGAGGAGCAGCAGCAAGTCCAGCACCTACTCCACCAGTGCTGAAGCCGGCATATGCGCCGCTGAAGAAGCACCGAGCGCCGGCACCGCCCCCGCAGGCAGGAGTGGCCGCTGCCACCGTGTCGGTCATCCGGCAGTCGAGTTTCCTCTACGGCGGAGCAGGAGGCGGCACCGCTGGGGCATCGGCTAGCATACGGCCGCAGTCGCAGCCGGCGGGGAGCGGGCCGCGCAACTCCACGGTCTACTGATCGGGCTTGGGATCGGGATCGGGCGGATAATTGTATATATCAAGAGGGAGGTGTGTGTGTGTTGTTTGTGGACTGCTTGTGTAAGTAAATGCGAGTGTTGATCGTTCAAAATGTCTATAAAATGTACGTGAAATAAACGAAACACCGAAAAGAGAGCTTCGTAGAGAGTGCACACAATCCCCCAAGAAATTCGTTGGCGTCGTCTTCCCAGGCTGCTTTAAATCGGAGCTCGGAAATAGTACTCAAAAACAAAGAGTTATTTACGAGCTCTGGCTAACCCGATACCACAAATCTGTATATAGGATATAGCACCGAAAGTTAGTGAAATTATCAAGCAGCGCCTCTGTATATTGATTGTACGTACTTTTAGGAGCGCGCCTCTTTATATTAATATTTAAATATGTATCTTACTAGACTGAACATGTTATCAAACCCGAACAGCAACAATTAATTAATATGTAACTATATAATGCGATACTTAGAATCGATTACGATGTACGACTTAATCCCCTAGAGCAATACAATGTTAACAATGTTGCAATAATGGAGCACAACCGAGAGGCATTTCAACGAAACTCGTCGCACATTCCATTTCCATTTCCCCTTTTCCGACCTTAGTTTCGTGTGATAATCTCAAGAAGAGGGTGCATCTAGGTCTAGGTCTATCTATCAGCTGTGGTTGCGTGTAAACATTTGTTAAAACTCCTTTTTGGGCACTATCTAATTGGAAGTGTGAACATTAATACTATTATTACTCCCTATTATTATTAAATTCAATCATTGTTGTTGGACTTGGTGTCACTAGAAGTATTATTAATCAGCAATTGCATAACATTTATTATTCCGAATCATTGCAGTTATCAGATAAATAAAATTCAAAAAATCATTCAGAAAGTTGAGCAAAACTCGCTGTTTTTATTCCAAATCAAAGGGGGGTAAGTAGCATTTTTTATGGATATATAAAAGCTCCCATCTCCATCAATCTTTTACTATTAACATCGATTCTCAAGGACACTTTGAGCCGCATTTATTTATAAATTTAAGCTTAAATAAAGCATATATATTTTGAGTATGTTTTTAAATGCCTTTAAGCCATAACAATTTTCAACTTAAGCCTAGTTTAAATGTAAAGTAAAGCCTTTCTGGGTTACATGTAATATTTAACGAATCGCACTTTTGTAACTTAAACTCTAAAAGTATGGCTGCTCCTCCCTCCCTGCTCTAGGCGACCTCGTTCTTCTCCTTGAGACTTTGCACCGCCTCCTGGAGACCCTGATCCTCCCGCTTGCGCTTTCGCTCGCACTTGGGACACGGCTGCTTCTCGTTCAGGCACTCCGCATGGAACACGGCACCACAGGCCAGGCACTGCAAAAATATCAAGAAAACACTGACCAAAAATACTTGTATAAACACATTTTAAGCTTACCCTAAAGGTGGTGCTAATGTGAAACGGGTAGAGCACCCTCGGGCTCTGGCAGATCTCGCAGATGAATCCCTTGAGCTGGCACAGTCTGCACTTGAGCACATGGGCCTCGCCCAGCTTGAAGGCCTTCTGCAGCTGCTGGCACAGCACGCCGCGCTGGATCAGCGCCAGATCCGCTATCGAGTACTGGTGGATGTGCTCGTAGAGGTACTCCCTGCCGGAGAACTGATTCTGCAGCAGCTCGATGCTGGTCGGCGGGGCGCAGGTGTACAAGTAGGCCCGTATGAAGTTCAGTCGGATGCGCAGGGACTGCAGCTCCGCCATGGCGTCAGAGGCGTAGTAGATGCTGGGATTCAGGAGCTGCATGTCCAGGAACGGCTGCGACCGGAACTCGGCCAGAAAAGTGGCCGCCCGCTTGCTCACGCTGTACTTGCGGAAGTCCCAGTTGTAGATGATGCGAGCGGGTATCAGTTGCGTCTCCACATCCATGCAGTTGTTGCAGTAGTAACTCCCGCTGAAGGCGCACACTCTGGGGGAGGAGAAGGGACCAATTTAATCAAGTAAGGGCCGAAACCTGGCAGCAGACTCACTGAAAATTGGAGTAGCCAATGCCCAGCGGATGCTGGCAGCTCTTGCACAGGAATCCCTGGGCATTCAGGCCCGGCTCGCGCGCCAACTGGCACAACTGGGACACCATTTGCTGCAGCTCCACCAGGTCAAAGTCGGAGGTGAGCAGCTCGAACTCCGAGTTGGTCTGCAAAGGTAAAAGTCTATTTAGGAAGCGCGGAAGAGCGGAAAGAGGAACCTCTTTTGTGATACTTACATCCAGAGAGTGCAGATCGCTTAGATCCTCGGAGACGGGGGCTTCGCCCTCGCGCTGAGCCAGCTGCGCCACGTTCAAGGTGGAGGCGCTTGCCCGGAACTTCTCCCAGATCTCCGACCAACCAGCTCCGCCCTCGCGGTTGCTCTCGTGCTTGCGCAGCAGGGCGTTGTAGCTGCACCTGTCCGTGTTGGGGGAGCGCAAGCAGCTGCTCGCGGAGCTGCTCATGCTCACGGATCGCTGGAAAAACCTCGAACCGGTCAGCTCATCGGTGGGTGAAGTGGGCGAGGAGGCCACCAGGTCACCGGACCACGACGTCTGCATCAGATTCGACAGCGAGTTGCTGCCCTGCGGCAGCGTGCTGGGCGCCTCTATGTCCAGCTCGGCGAAGGCGTCCTCCACCCTGTGCTTTGATCTCTTGCGGGTCCGCTGCTTGCTCCCGGATGGAGCTTCCGGATCGGGCTCTGCTTCCGCCGCCGTCTTCGTCTGATCTTCTTCATTTATTACATCCATTTCGTCGATCTTCTGAATCAGCAAATCCAGATTCTCGCGCTGGCTGAGATCAGGCACGCCACCAAAGTTACTCCGGCCGAAGGGGCTGTTCGAAATGGACTCCGAGAAGAGCTCGTTGGTCTGCAGCGGCTGCGGCGTGGGTATGGCTATGATGTCGGAGCCCAGGGAGTTGGCCACATCCACGCCGCTGCTAATCGGACAGGACTTCAGGGCAGGCGTCCACAGATCGGACAGCTGCAGCGAGTAATCCGGCCAGTGGTTCAGCAGGCTTGAGTTGACGGGCAGATCGAACTGCACATTGGCCTCCAGGCTCTCCATTATCTTGCTGGCCGTCTCCAGGCCCTCGGAGTCCCTCACCAGAGCGTTCCTCTTATAGTATTGCGACAGCGCCGATCCGTTCTTGCGCATGTTGTTCAAATAGGAGGAGAACACCGACTCGTTGAGGGACTGACGCACCCAGGCCCGGCACTGGCCAATCTCCGTGGTGATCTGGCTGAGGCCCTGCACCTGCTCGATCACCTGCTTGTGCATGAAGACCAGGCACGGCGCCCAGAAGCTGGGGTCCGGCCTGCGCTCCACATCGCCAGCCAGCACATTGAAGGTGGCCGAGAGGAAGGAGTCCTTCAGTCCATGCAGGAACAGGGCCTCCAAGGTGGTACACAGGGCACTGGTCTGCTCGCACAGCCCAAGGACCTCTGAAATAAGGGATATTCGATAAGCAATTTCCGGGGGAGTATCCACTAAGGGAACGGAACTCACCCAAGCTTTTCTGCTTCACCTCGAACTCAATCTCGCGGGCATTCTCGTTCAGCGTGTTGATCAGGGCTCCCTTCACGACATTCTCGCGCTTGGATGAAAAGTGATTCAGGCTGCGGAAAAGGGAGCTCATTTGGTGGTTTTCCCTTTTGTCTTTTGTTGTGCTTTTCCAAGCAGTGTGACCGGCGGGAGCTTTGTACAGAAAGCTCAAACCGCCTCATGAAAGTGGTTGCTCTTTCGATAAGTGATAACATTTTCAAATTTAAGCGGGGCTTATGTTCACCCCAAAGTGGTATCAGTACTTGGTTTACTGGCTGGCCCGTATAGTTAAAAAAGCTTAATTCAAATAAATTACGGTGTTTTATTCGAAGTAAAATCAAATAGAAACCATGTATATGAAAAGTTACACAAAAAAGGGTTATCGATAATCGATAACATTTTAAACTGCTGCCAATGGTCACCCTAAAGCACAGTGGTCAAAACTGACAACCGTTACTTTACGGCTATCGCATAAATCAAAAATAAATTAAAAACAAATTACATTCGCTGAGAACTGAATCCATTAATACCTGTAAAAATCAAGGCGAGCACAAAAAGGTCAGTAGTTTTCAGCGATTTTTGCGGAGTACACCGATAAGCTTCTATACGAAACCCGTTCTGGTGGTTATTCTTGACTTTCTTCTGTCACCAGGGATCACAGCTTAGCTGTGTGAATGCTCGATTATGGGAAGCAAAAACCCCACGCAAGTTAGAAACAAGAAAACACAGACGGATTATTAATTGATTTCGAGCGAGATAGGAACTCTTGTTATTGTCTTGTTTGTGTTTCGGGTATTTTCGGTATTTGGTTTCAATGAACCGTCATATATATTCTCTGCAGTCCGCCAAATGAGTCAGAGATCGTAGATTGTTAATGAAAGGCTCCGAGCATCCCGACTTTTGGGAGAAGAGAAGAGTGAGAAAAAAAAACCCGATGCACGTAGCCACTGATATCGAAATTTGTGTTAAGGTCACGGTGACCAACAAAAGCGATTTTATGTATGAGCGTGGTGTTGTTGGTGTTGTTGTCAACGCATTTTTCAATATTTTTGCAATAAAAACAAATGTTGTTGCTTTTACAGAAGATGCGCCGAACCAACTGGTTCAGCATTCAAAATGCAAACTGGTCGCCCGCTTGTCGCTTCATTTGGCTCTTCGGCGCAATTTTTCGGCTTTGGTTTCTGTGTTGTTTTTCGAAAAAAAAAAATACTACATGTGGGCTGCACGCGGCAAATTGCATTTTATTGAATTTTATTAATATACGAAAACTGGTTGCGAAATCGTTAATAAACATAAACAATTTGGCAAACAGTAATTGCGAGACTTGTTTCGTTTATTGTTTGCATTCCGCACGGTCGAGGTTTGAAACAGCCAAAAAATAAATGCAATGCAAATAAAATCATAAAAACTTCACCCTGTAAATCAACCTTTAAAGTTAAAACCTTGGCTAGAGGACTTAAATCAGTTGTTTCTTGGCAGAGATTCAGTCATAAAAGTTCATAAAATTAGCAAAGCAAGGTGGAGGGCGGAGAATATTAAGTTTTAATTATTTTCAAGATTCTAACTTTTTTTATTCTTCATTTTCCCATAAATGTTAGCTCTAAAAATATATGCTTAATATTTATATGAGTTCTGAGTTTCTGCTTAAGTATATAATCAAGGAAAACTCAAGCCCTAAAATCCAAAACCAACCAGAATATTTATTTATAATACAGACAAATCTCCCCTGTCTGGTCTGCTTTTCCTTTAGGTATTTTCAGTAGTTTTCCAACAACATAATTTGCATATAAAATATGGCTTAAGTGGGCTTCCCCATTTGCAAACTGTAAATCGGATTTCGCATGGGCTGGAAAACCGTTGCGAGCTTGCCGAGTTTGTTGTGTGACATTAATGACTATAAACAATTAATAAGGCGCTTTGGGTGAAGGGTCGAGAGTCGCGAGCCGCGATGGGGACAGTGGGGACACATTTCCCAACCAGCCCGCTCCTCTCGACTCTATTAAAGTAAATAATATGTGGCGCATTGTTGCCGCCGCCGACTTGGCTGACTTTGCAGTTTTCTGGGCTCTTCGAGCTGCCAGCGTGTTGCCATTGTTGCGGCCAAAGAGGCTGAAAGAGACTAAAAGAAACGAAACGAACTGAAATGTATAAAAACGTTTGTTTTCGTAATACAATTTTGATTACTTCTTCGACGCCAGCCGCCGCCCCATTGATGGGCATTGTCTCAGTCCCTAAGCGCTTTGATTTATGGCCGGGTTGGGTCTTCAGATGGAGCTGGAGTTGGGTCGAGATCAACAAAGGCCTGGGGAGGCGGCGGCAGCTACCGTTGGCCATTTGCCGGGATCACAGGCCATTTGGCAATAGCTTTGTTGTAATTGTAACGATAATAACAGCCGTGATTCCCGACAATGATGATGCCCAGGCCCAAATGGTCAATCATTGACATCACAGCTAGCTGTGCAGGGGCTGTGTCTAAGGGGAAATGTTATTACACTTTTTAAAATAATATTTGTAGTAAGGAAATTGTAATACCGGTGTTAACATTATTAATATTTACTTGAATTTAAAGTGTACAAGAAATATGCATTAATTTAGAGATCCTTTGAATACTTCTTGCTTTCAGTGGCTTACGAGAACATTTTTAATCAAAGAATATTTTATTTTATTATTATTTTGGCAGCTTTAAAACCCCCTTTTTCTCTCCGTATCTCCGCCCCTTTCTTGGGACCATCATGAGGCTAGGAAACTGGCTATTTTTGATCGTCAAAAGCCAAATGCCGGTAAAAATGCTCTGCCAAATGCGGAACCAATAAGCTGACATAATTTTTTTTGTTGTGTGTTGTGTTTGTGTTGTGTGTTGTGTTTGACCAAAATGGTAATTACATTCCAGAGACATCCGAAAAGATATGGTCACGGCTGGGCTTTCGAATGCGATCATTAACGCATTAAAACGTTCAAGACCATAGAGTTCAGTTCAGTGAGTAGAAAGATGATCATTCAAGGACACAAGGGGGAGGTATTTGTAATGTTAATTAATTAAAAATTAGAAAGAAAATACTATTAACGAAATCTATGAGCTGGGAAAGCATTATTGAAATTAGTTGATAGAAAGAGTATCCTGTGTCCAGAATAAATCTCTACAAAACCTCTACAAATTCTCCCTGAAACTAATAAAGATCACTGATCTCTCATACAATTTGCGACATGATCACGGGACAAGATGATCTAATCAGCACTCGTGTTAACCACCGGGCGTTGAAATGCCAAAAGTTCATCGATCACTGACACCAGAGATCACCTCAACGCATCTTTATTGATCCCCAAAAGACTGATCGGTCTGAGTCAGAGACAGCACAGTCAAAAAATAAGCAGACAAGCCTGAACAATATGCTTGTGTCAGCAATTCTCGCAATTATTAATGAATTGTAGAGTTGAATGAGAGCCAGATCGAGAACCCGCCGGAGCAACAGGATTTGGCGAATCTGTGACATATGATCCGCATAACTTATGCATTGTTAGCATAATACTTTCCGAAAATCAAGCCAAACCTGTCAAAATAAACAAACCGAACGGAGCACATTCGTTTTCAATATCAATTTGCATTTCGTGTGTGTTTAATTTATGCGAAAGTTGTGTCTATTCGGGGAGCCAGCCGCTTTTAGGCTATTGTCTTGTAAATCGTCTGGAGAATCGTAGAAATGTAAGGCGGCTGCCAGCTGAATGTTAGCTGAATGTTAAGATTAACCTCTAGTGAACGTGGGGGGTTTAATTTTCCTTTAAGTATATTAAATATTTACTAGGAAATGCTTTGTGAATTTGCATAAATTTAAAAGTTCTTTTCAAAGAAGTGTTATGGTGTTACTTGTTTATATTTATTAGTTTACTTTTCTCTATATTAATCTTTTAGGATTAGGATCGCTATTTCTAATTTACCAAAAGCTAAAACTTTACATATTAACCTCGGACATAAAAAGCTTTATATTCATTTTTTCAAGTCTTCAAGCATATTTAATGTTAAGTAGTTTTTTTTAATCTTTAAAACCTAAACACTTTCTAAGCTAAAAGCCTTATAATTTCTTAAATGTATAGGGTTAAGAGCTGTTTGCGTTCAGGTTGCTTCGGGTGACCTTGAACGTCATTGGCAATGCGTCAATCTGTGGCGACAGACCAGTATGCAAAAAAAGCTTTAAAAAAGTATAAAAACTAAGGAGAAATACCGATCTGTCGGCTGTAATTAAAACAATTATTTTACAATCTTTTCCGGTGCAAATGGGAAAAGGAAAATCAGAACAAAAGAAAGCGTTAAATGCGGGGGAAGCTGAGCTAAGCTGCTATTTTGCATAAACAATACATATTTTCTTTTCTTTGCCAAGCAAATTCACCATTTCCTTTGCTTATTTACGCGAGATGCTGTTAGTACACTGGGAAAAGAAACAAACATTTATTTCTTTCAATTTAGAGCTTAGTTCAGGTTGGGGAAAAGGTATCATTGAACAAGAAAGAGTTTGATATCCAATATTTGCAATGAATTTATAGAACTACTTGTGATAAAATATATCTTTCTTAATATAAACATTTTTCATACGTTTGTATTTTGTGTTGATGTTGAAAATATATCTGATTAAATAGGAGAATATTTCTTTCATTTGTATTTGAGGTTTATTGTGATTTTTCTGAGTGCACTCGCTGTCGCGGTCGCCGTCAGCGTCGCCGTCGCTGCGGATGCCTCTGCCAAGTCGAGCTCAGCGTCGCTTGGCGTTGGCCAAGTTTATTGAAAGCGCAGAATCCGTGAGATACGGACGTGTTTCTCCCAAGCGCACCGCGCATCTTTCCACTTCGATTCTGCGATCTCCGATTCTCTGATTCACCGATTCTCCGATCAGCGACTCTCCCCGCTCTCGCTCGCTCTCCGACCTCTCCGCGCCCGCGCCCTGCCAGTGATCGTGATATCGTGCCGCGTCTTTTTCATTTCGATTGAGAAAAAAGGCGAGAAAAAAAGGCGGTGAAAATATTACACATTATTTGGGATTTGGATTTTGGATTTGGCAAGCGAGGCGGCTTCGATTGCGTCGCCCGTGCGATTTTGTCATCATCGTCGTCGTCGCCGCGATTCGCGCTCGCGCTCGCGATCATTGTTATTCTGCGCCTACGCGGTAATTATTTCGATTCCCCAACCCGTCGTCGGCAATGCCCAATTCTAACTTATTGATTGCGTGACAAATTCCGAAAGAAATCTATTAAAAAGCAGCAGAAAAAGCCGAGATCCCAGCCGCAGCAATAGTAAATAAATAAAGCCACGAAAATGCAGATCCGCCAGCAGAAACGAAGCTATAGCTTCGCCGCAATGCTGCTGCTAATCACCTTTGCCGCCGACTTCGCCGCTGGAAGGCCTGGTATAAGAAAAAATTAAATCAAAAGTCTCCAAACTAATGCAGCATCTTCCGATAATTAAAACCATATAGCAATTGGGATTGCGATATGCGATCCTCTGGCTTTCTTTGTCTCTACTTCTCCTCTGTTTGCGGTTTGCGTCTTGCGTTTTGCGTTTTGCAAACTGCGATCTAAATATTATGTGTGCTTATTGCGTGTTTTTTGTTTGCCGGGGGAAGCTAAAAGTTAAACTACGAGCGGGTCATAAATTTATTAAATGATTATCGCCGATATCTGGCCTGTGAAACTCGTTTAAGGGGCGTGATTTGCTCTATAAATTTTCGAGACTAGACTGTTATTATTCTCTATTGTTTTTATGAATTTTAAATCGTTTAAAAGTGGGTTTTTCTAGACTTGAATTAATTTAAATATCTTCATAAATAATACATCTTTATGATATAAAGATTTAAATATTAATTTAATTATAGAAAGGCCTGTTAAACTCGTTTGTTCTCTTAAAGTCCTTTAAAGTGATTGGTTTCTACAAATTAAAAAATATTTTCTCACAGTTTGTCATGTTTTAACTTTTGAACTAATTATTCATTAAAGAATTGAATTGTTTGTACATTTTGGAAATATTTAAGTAAGAAAACATTGATTAACTTGGGTTAAAATAAATTTAAACAGGCCTACAAATTCCACAATTCCGTAATAATCTTTTCTAGAGCATTTCTTGATCTTTAAGCTTCCTCCCTCCTTTTTATGTGACTAATTCTGTGACTTTTTCACCGAAAACCCTACTAAGTTGTACAGTTCTGAACCCGAGTCCCCTCCTCTTTCCTCTCTGTCGATATATTCTGTGTTAGAAACTCTACTTTATTCACTCACCTCACTAAATTAAAAATAATAATAATAATCGATCACGAACTCACCTCTCTTTAACCATAATTCTGCACTCGCTCACGAACTCTCCTCACTCACAATCACACTCACCTCACTCGCATTTGCATATGGAAAAGCCAGCACATCGAGTGCTCAAGTTCGTTCTCACTCCGCTGTGATCTTCGATCGTAATCGTGATCGTGACCCACATCGGCTGGGAGACAAGTGTTATCCCCACTCCACTAGTAATGACTAACGACTAGACAGACTGAGAAATTAGGGGATTTTTCAATAAATGGAAAGTAATTGGAATTACATTGAAATATAAGAGCTAAAAGGAAGTATAGAGAAAGAAAATATCAAAGACTTATCTCTTGTTCAAGTAGAACTCTTTAAAAAAAATTTCAAGATTATTTTGATCTCAACTTACATGATTATGGCCTTCATTTACATATCCTTCTTGGAGTTTCTTCTGAAAATAAATAATTAAAGGGTTTCAGGAGGAAAATGTGATTACAATGTGTATTTAAGACTTCGCTAAATTAAATCTAAATCAGATATCAACATTTTGTAAAGATCCAATGCCCCGTAACTTCTCCCAGTGCACTTCTCCTGGCCCAATCCCCCGGGCGAGTGCCTGCAATTAGCCTTCGCCAGGGAAGTGCCGCTGAAGCTGCCGCCCCAAGCTGTGTTTCTTTGACAAACAAATAAAACTGAAACTGAAGAATCGGTCTCGAAGCGCTCAGATCATTAGGTTTTGTATATTTTTCGGGCCGAAAGCGAAATCAAGTAGCCGCCGCCGAAAAAACAAACAAACAAACAAGTAAACGGCTCGACGCTGCTCCCAAAGGCAAAGCCGTAAGAAAAACGAGATGTGAAGATGAAGAGGAGGCCTCCGAGGAAAGCCAGAGTCGGGTGCTTGCATAACCGGCGGATAACGTGACTGGCAAGGCTTCCACAAAGTCGTTCCTCTTCGCGAGGAACAATACCGAGCCGAGGTGGTTAAACGACCTCTGGGCCTGGGTTCCTCCTCCCTGAGAGGGGCTCCGAGTAGTCCATAAATCTGGCGAGGCTTCTTTTGTCGCCACAATCTGTGTTTTAACAAGTTGTTTACACCAACTAGTGGCGACTAAGGTGTGCTTTTTTTTGGGTCATGGAGCCACCGAAAAGTGTAGAATTTGTGAATGAAAAGGCGGGAAAATCCAAAGATTAGGGCCTCTCCAAAAAGCTGACCAACTCTAGGCCAACTTAATTGGCCAATAACAATTAAGACCATAAATATATCTCCTGGCTTTAATGGATTTCTCCGTGCTCGGTGCTCCACTTTAGGGATTTGGCAATAAATGGAGATATGCCTTGTATCTATGCCCAATATCGTAATGAAACCGTAACTGAACGTGATAATTAGCGAATTCGCACGGATCTGAGGTAGAGAGGGACTTCGTGCCTCACTTTCGCGTGGCTTGACTTATGATTTATGATCCAGCCGAGAGATTAGCGTAATTAAAACACAGCAGGGGAGATCAGCCGAGATCAGCCAGTTATGTGCGGAAGATGTGACGATATGCCCCAGTAATTCGGATTCCTCAAAGCCCAGAAAGCCGAAAAAGCCGACAAAGAGCAGAACCAATTCTGATGGCTTCGAAACCATTCTAAGCCATAAATATTTATGGGCTTTAAAGGAGAGTTCTCGCCTGCGGTTTCCCCTTGACATTTTCATAAAATCGCATTTATTTTTTAGCCATTTCAAGTGCAATAAACACACGCGTTCGCTTTTGCGTTCGTTTCGAAAAGATAATTTACAAGTTTTTGGCGGCTTTTACCACATTTCGTTAATCCCCGGCTGTGTGTGGGCTCAACAAGTCGATAACTCAAGGCCCAGGCAATAGATATATCTGTAGATATAAACAGAGATTAATAAGTACATAAAAAGGCATTACATTCGCCCCGAAGGTTGGCCAAGAAGATGGTAGTAAACAAACTGTAAAATTGGCAAGTGCAAAACGCTTTTTAACGCCACAACAAAAAATTGCCATTGTCTTTGGGCTGTGCTGTGGGTGCAGAGATGTCGTGAAGCCGTCAATCAATTAAAAATTAAATGAAATAAACATAAACACAGTCGTATTCCATGGAATGGCGATGGAGATGGCGATGACGATGGCGATGGAGATGTCGAAGGAGATGGCGTCGGAGACAAGCAAAATTAATTGGCCTGAACTTGAGCGGAGCTGCGAGGCGGAAGTCCGAGGGGGAATTTCAATTATTACGGCATTATGTTATCCAAAAACACTTAAAGCCACCAGCCATGACTCCTATCCATCGCCATCTTTTGTGGGAGGCGAAAGTTCAGGGCTTCCTGGTGGGGCCCAGCCCATCTCCCATCTCTCGCATCTTGGCATGCAAATTAAGCCGAGCTTGGATTAGAATAGAGATACTACTGGTATGCACATGTGCTTAGCAGCCGGAACTGACTTGACCGCTCCGAACCGGCAGAGCGACACGCCCATCGCCGCCAGCACGGGCACGGGCTTAGTCACAGACGAGTTTCGCGCACTTCTCGGGGGAATTCTGAGCCTAATTAAAACATTTCCCATTCGGCATATTTATATAAATGCGAATTATTCAGTTATTCCGCTGTAAACAGGAATCGAGGCGCAGATTAGATCTGGGAGATTGGCAAATCAGAAGCTGAGAAGCTCGGGTCTTCTCCGAGTACCCCCAGTGCGAGTTTATTATTATTAATTATTCGCATTCGGCACGAGCATCATTGTTTTGTCAGTGCAGTCATTAGCCATTAATTCGATAGTTGTTGCTGTCGCAGCTGATGGCGGCCTGTCACATGGACAGATTCCCTAGACTCCACAGACTCCCCATATTCTCCTATTCCCAAGCCACAGAACAATAAGTGTCTCTGCTGACAAAAACCCAGCTACTAATTAACCAAGTGCGTTTCGCGACTGTAAGTCGTAAAAAGTCACATTAATATTCATAAGAGAGGCAATTTAGGGTCTCAACTTGTAAATAAGCATACATTCGGGATGAATTTTGAGGTCAATAAATATTTATATTTGGATTTCTTTATTTAAATAAACAAAAAAGGGCTTTTTCTTGTTCTTGACATTTGTTTTTTTTACTTCCAGCTTTTAGTTGGAATTTACTTTAACAGACACCCATAGAGGGGCTTTCTAGGCAATTACAACCTTGTTTATTATTTATTTAAGTTCATAAATAGGAGGCTTACGTTAATAAAAACATTTATTTTGGGTCCCAGTTTAAGTTTAGTGAACAGGAATAAGTGAATTATAAAAGAATTCAGACTTAAATTAAGTTTAAGTGCAAAATTAATCAAATTATAGCTACTTACTTATATATTATATTATTATATTATTATTACTTTTATTAATACCCAATTAAATGACACTTTCCCATAACGATTGAGCCAACTATCGCTTTTATAATGACTACGTCTTGTCATGGGCCTCTATGAAACGCACTGTACGCCCTAGAGCCCTTTTAGGCCAGCTGAAACGAAAGACTTAGGCAACGAACTTGATGGTTGCACACCTGTCACACCCACACACACTCACACACTCAGAAGGCACTCGTACACCCGGCTGGGTAACTTTTAAAATTGAATTTTAACTGAGGTAGAGGGGTAACCTTTTTGTAACTAACAGCCAGCACCGCACACACAGCCCCAACACGTCACAACACAGCCACCGAAGACATGCAGCAAATGTATGGCCCATCTCAGTCAATGTCAATCAATCAGCAGCAGCCTCAGCCGCCGCGGCAGCCAAATTGCCCAACAGCCGCCCACAGCTGCCTCATCTGTCACCCAACCAGCATCAGCTTCACCAGCGGCACCAAGCAGCAGCCACTCGGTGGGAAACGCCACACTTTAGCCCATCCATCCCATCTATATACCACCCAAAAGCATTCACCCAGCAAAAGAATTTCAGTGAATTTTATAAAATATAATTTTAGACTGAGAAAAAGTTTAAGAAATACATTTTAAAACCATTTCAAAGAATTTTCTATGATTTTCTGATGAGTTTAATTTGATTATACACCTTTAATATTTTAATTTCATTTCTAAGAAGATTCTTCTATTTGTAATTGGAAGCTATTAGTCGATATATTTTCTATAAATGTTCTCTAATTCTTGTTTACTTTTAAAGTTATCCTTTATTTTATCAAGTAATACTTAAACTAGAAAATTGAGCTGGATTTATATTCTTCTTATTCTTTCCTCTTTTCAGGAAAATAGGAAATGATACCCTGTATTAAATCTGTATTCCTTAAGATCCCTTTGTGATTTATTTTCCTTTGAAAAATATCGTATTTTAATATTTCAATTAATATCTCTCAAGCTGAATTTCCTTATATTCTACATATATAGTAAAAAGAGGTCTGTTTCAATGAATTTCTTAAGAATTTATGCAAGTTTATTGTTCGAACTTCATTAAGCTTGAGGAAAGAAATATGTAAAAATATGTTTGCTTTGCTATTTGACTTAAATCTAAACATAAATATTATTATTATAATTTTACAACTTTTGACTTTCTTTCAATATGTTCAGTTTTCCAGCTAAAAGATTTGAGCAGCAACCTTGGTTGCTAAAAGTTCCCAAAATTATTTTAATTTAACCTAAGCTTTTTAAAACTATTTGAATTTATATCGATAATGCGATCCCTTCGATTACTATCGCATCAGCTATCGCAAGGAGGGGTGGCAGCGCCTTTAGCTGTCATTCTCTCTCTTCTTCCTCTGATTTTTTACCGTTAGAACAGCGCGAATTTATTATTTTATTTTAAAATTAAAAGTAACCCTTTGAAATGATTTTGTTTTGTTGGAGTGAATATCATAGTCTCGACACTGTCATACTCGCTTGCTCAACTCCTCATCCTCTGACCCACTCTCTGCCTCATCCACTTGCAACTTGCTTTTCCAAATGCTCAAAAAAATAACAAAGCTGAAGCTGCAGCTGCAGCCGCCACAACGACACCACCAACAACATTCTGCTATCCTCCAACAGATGTGCGTCAGTCGCCCTTCGCCCTCGAGCTGCAGCCGCCGCTGCTGCAGCCGGCGGAGGAGGCCTTCAACCCAACGACTGCTGGGGGCCAGAAGACCATCGATAGCTATGGCAACCCCATCGACGCACTCCGTCCCATCGACACGCCCGACGGGCGCAAGGTGGTAAGCGCCCAGGGCGTGCAGTTCGAGATTCCCACCTACGCCTCTGGGATCACAGAGATCCGGCGGCCGGCCGACGATCTGCTGCCGCCGCACATTGGTGAGTTGACACGAGCGGCTGGCGCCCTAACGGAAACGGAAACGGCAACGCCATCAGTACCGGGAGACCAGCAATCCCAGACAGAAACAGCAACAGAAACCGATACCGAAACAGACACAAAAGCACACACAGCCCGTAGTAGTAGTAGTCCAAGTAGTCCAAGTAGCCACCGCACCCGCACCGCACCAGCCGCACCCATTAGCACCACTAACAAGCTGGCCAAGCGCGACTCCGCCTCGCCGGGCGGCCAGTTTCCCATTGCACCACCCACTAACCGCCACGCCCCGCCCGCCTTTACCCTGATCCGGCTGAATCCCTTTGCAGGCCAGGACTCGCCCATCACCCAAATTGGCTCCCAGTCCCAGTCCCAGTCCCCTCCCCGGTCTAGTCCCTGCTCGAATCCCTCCTCCCCTAGCCTCGTAGGCCCGGCGAATTGCTCGAAATACTCAACTCCGAATCCGAATCCTCTCCAACCAGATGCCATCGCTGTGGGCCTGGAACCCAGCAGCAGCAGCTCCGACCCGAAACCGAACTCATTCCTTGGCACAGCATCAGCATCCTCAGCACCAGCACCAATTCCAGCCACATCACTCACACCGCCCCACCATGATCCATCACCCGACACGACGACCAACGCCGCCGCCGCCGCCGCTGCCGCCGTAGAGGTGGAGCAGGCCCACATAGAGCCGCTTCCCCAGCAGCAGGAGGACCTGCCAGAGTACCTGAGGGAGCTGCAGCGCCAGGATCCGAACATTGGCGGTCCTGTAGCCTGGCAACCTTCCGAGGCTGGAGTACCACTGATTGCCTATGATCTGCTGCCGCCGCACCAGGACCAGGAGAAGAAGGATCAGGAACAGACGGAACAGGAGCCAGTGATCATCACGCAGGAGCAGCAGCAGCCGGCCAAGAGGGTGCAGGGCATCGTGGATCCCATTAGCCACAACATACGCCTCAGCCTGAGCAGCGGCAGCGCGGCTCTAAGCTCGGCAGATCCACAGCCGCAGGCCCAGGAGCAGCATCAGACCCAGGTCCTGCCGCAGCAGCAGCCCCAACCAGATGGGCCGGCGGCGCATGGCACCAACGCCCATGTGGGCAGCACAACGCCCAGCAATGCGGCTGGCCGCTTCCCGAACCGGCAGCGAGGCACGGCCCACTACAGCACCACCAGGAGCAGCAGCACCACCCTGAGGCCACGCACCAGCACCACCACGACGACGACGACGACCCAGGCCCCTATGACAACTAGTACTAGCACCGCGAGGACCACTCACAGAACCACTACCAGGACAACCAGCACGACCCGAGCGCCAACAACGACTAGTACCCTGAAGACTCCCACCACCACGGAGGACCCAGCCAGCTTCTATAGCCTGGACAACGCCGAGGAGTACGCCTACACGCTGCCCACGTGGCTGCAGGAGGTCACCGATCCGGACCTGGACGTGGCCGTTACCTTTGTGGTGCCCACGGACAACGATCAGTACAACCATACGCTGGCCAGCGACCTGGAGCCGCCCTACGAGCCCTTCGTCGATCTGGGCAACATACAGCTGACGCCGCCGCCAACGGCTGCTCCTCCGGCAACCACGTCAAGCACGACTCCCAGAAGCACAACAACATCGAGCACTCCGCGGACAACAACAACAACAACAAGAAAACCAAGAACGACGCAGACGACGACGACCACGACAACGCGACGTCCGAGCACCAAGCGAACCACCAATGCACCCATTCCCACCACCACGCACAGCATCCCAGCGCACCCAGAGCTGATCCAAACCCAAAACCAAATTAAAATCCAACCAGCAGATGCGGCGCCGGAGGACTTGGGCAGGAGGAGCGCGTCCAGCACACCCAGTTCCCTGGACGTCAACCCCTTCGACTCGGCCACGATACCCGCCTGGCTGCGGGACTTTGACTATCCCGATGTGGGTCCCGGCGTGCCCTTCGATCCGGACAACTTTGGCAGCCAACCGGCAGCCAGCAGCTCCAGCAACCAATCCCCCACAAGCCCGCCACGTCCCTTCACCAACCTCCCGACCGCCTCCTCTGCTTTTCCATCCAAAGTCACGCTTCCGCTTCCAGGCAGCGGCACCACTAGCTTCCCTAGCGCCGCCAGCAGCAGCAGCAGCGAGGAGCCGCCGCTGGTGCTCATTCCGCCAGCTGAGCGCCCGGACTCTGGCTTAGACACTGGCTCCAGTTCCGTTCCCGGCTCCGTTCCCGGCCCCCTGACCCAACCCAGTACCAACTCAATCACGCCTTTTGCAGCCCGCTTCGATCCCCAGGAAAGCTCTGGCAATGGCATTGGAAGCGCCGATTCCCTGCCGCCCCTGAAGGTGGAGTACACGAAGAGCGACGAGGGCAAGGTCATCAGCACGCCGGTTGCCTCCATTCCGCGCAAGAGTGAGTCTTCGCCTTAAGCTTATAAATTTCTTAATTTTATTTATTTTTTTTTTCCAGCGGAAAGTCCGACGCCAGCGACCACCAGCAGCAGCAGCACCAGCACCATCGGAAGCGGCGGCAAGTACACCGGCGGATTTGGCGCCCCGGCGGGGCTACTGCGTCCACTAGCCCCTGGAAGCACCAACCAAAGCCCTGGCTCCAATTCCGACATCTATGTGGCCGGCGAAGACAACGAGTACAGCAGTAGGGTGAAGGCCAACAAGGCGCGGCCAACGGTGAATCCGGGACGCTACAACGGCGGCTTTAGGGCGCCCACCGGAGTCCTGTCGCCCCAGGCAGAGCCGCGTCCCTTCCAGGCGCAGGCTTCGTCATCGTCATCGTCGGGAGCTGCCCCCATTGGTGGCCAGCGGCGAACGGACAGCCGCTTCGGCGGCCCACCCGGCATCCTTGTGCCCTTCGACAATGTCCAGCGAACTGGGGGTCAGTAGGGGCCGCAGGCGGAGCAGCCGCGCCGCGAATACTTTAAATTATTTATAGCCCATGTACATGTACCTATGCTAGAGATCGGCAAGTGTGTGCGAAATAAAACGTCTCAGAACAATCTAATCCCGGTGTTCCTCGGAGTCTCTTAGTTTGGGAGCTGTAAGGAATCCGAGAGAAAAGTAATTGAAACCGAGTAAATATACTGTGTTATATATATTATATACTTTATGTGGACACTCTTACTTCTGTAGTTTGTACCTCGAATTCTATCTATCGAATTCGAATTTCACCAATCGCAGTTCACTTTGGAAAGCAGGTCAGCAGGCTCGGCATTGATTTTGGAGAGTTCAGTTTAACTTTGTGTATCAAACCAAGCTCAGTTTTTCCTAAAACATATTTTGATATATCTCAGTAATACGGTTATATCGGTGCGAAAATGTGTCAGTCGTGCAGCAACTATGATCCAGTGTTCTGCGCAAAGTTTTATTCAATATGGTGCATTGTAATTGGAGCTATTTGCGCACTTGTCGGGTTGATTGACGGGATCGGATATATGCAGCTTCCATATGGCGGGATGGTGAGGGGAGCTATCGGATTAGTATTCGGCCTTGCCGCTATAACCTATCTTCTTGCTGGAATTTTCATGCTAATTGGATGGAAAATGGCATGTTATTATATCTATATATACAACGCATTCTACTATTTAATAATATACTCCTAATACAGGGAAAAGGCGGATTTTTTAAGATTGGTAAAATCTTGAGCTATATATTCCCCATCTTAACTTGTTTCTCTATTTGGACCATACGTAAGTCAAAGTATATATTTACAACTTATATACATTTGCAAGGTATTATAATTCTATTACCTATTCCGACTTCTTGATCAGCATCAAGAGCCGACTCGATCTGTCCCTCTGTCCGTCCGTCTATAGTCGGACAAGTCTCTCAGTTATTCTTTCTATTCCCATTAGACTATACATAAGCCAGACCAGACGACTATATCCTATACATAGCTGCTATATATCGAGACTTAGCTATTTTTACGACCTCACAATTACGGGATTCATTTCATTAAAATCGGAAAAGCACATTACGTGTATATAGGTGGCATTTGCGCGGTCGGTAAATTTAAATGAAAATAGTAAGGTAGAAAGGTATCGGTGAAGTCGATTATTTCTACGTCCAGCTTGCGCAGTGAAGCATTTTCACGCGGCGTTGCCACCTAATTTACACAAAGTGAAGTTGGCTGCGACTCATTGATCACAGGGACCTAGTAAGGGCGCTGAAGCGGAAGCCAAGGTATTAGATTGAGCGAATATTAGATATTAGAAATAGCAAATACATGAAATTGCTATTGAAAATTCCCCGATTCTTAATGACCTCTTCTGCCTACAGTCGTACATGTTTTTGCAATCCTGAAAATATGCGATTATGTCAAAGGTCGTTGGGGATAACTGCAAAGGATAGAACAAAATTCTCGGCGCTATTTTATTTTATTTGGTATACCTTTCGTTAAAATTCAAAATTTCTGTTACTAAATCGACTGATTGGAAAACTCTTCTGGGCCTCTGATCAAAATGGTCTCTGAAGACAGGAACCAAGGTGAGTGTGAGCAAGCGTTCGTATTTGGAAATCTTAGTCTAAATAGCCCTTCGGTTTTTAACATTTTCACATAGATACTCGCAGCAGGAGGCTTCACCATCAGGAAGTTAAAATTATTCGTCATTTTTGTGATTTTAGCTACATTATTTCAGTACTCGAAATAAATTCAAAATTAGGGCAATGATCGTCTTTTGTTGGGCGAATGATCAGAAGAATCTGCAGGTTCCAGATAATAGCACAGCGGCTCTTTAACTCTTCAATGGGAAATTAAAAATACATATTTCTTCAAAGTAACCAAGACTGAGGCCTGAAAATTTAGTTAGTAATGCTCCCGTTGGATAGTTTGGATAAATCTTAGTGCCCTGAGAGCAATGCTTCATTTGAAAAACATTAACTCATTTACAACACCTCCTCAACTCGATATTACGAATTAAAATTAACAATGTGCTGCAGGTCCTGCAAAGATATGCCGCTTTCGTACTGCGTCAAGATTTACTCATTACTCTGCATAGCTATTGGCATTTTTTTCGCCGCTTGGGCAGTATGGGCTTCACACGACTCATTCGTCAGAATGAGGAGTCTTACCCGGCGAGGGGTGTTTAATCTTGTCTATATTATTCTCACCTTCTTCGCCGCCCTATCGTATGTCCTGTCAGGGATCCTCATGCTGATTGGAACGAGAATGGTAAGGCATATGCATGAATTACGGCTTTATTGACTCGTTTCTATTACAGAGGACCACGGTTCCCTTCGTGTGTGGCAAGGCCCTCAGCTGCATGTTCCCCCTTGTGTCCTTTATGTTCATTCTGCCATTAGGTAAGTGCATGCTTTATTTTACTCCCAAATGAATCCTAATTCAAATATATGTTTTTTTCGTTCCACTGCTTGCTTCGTTTAGTCATACATTTTCTTTTCGTAACAAAACTATCTGATTATATGAAGGAGCGCTGGCCAGAACCGGAGAAGTACTAGGTATATCTACATGGTAATTATTCATTTTCAGGGGTCTATAAGGAGGTTGATAATGTGAATATGTTGTCGGGGAAGGAATTAAATTGGTGTAGGAAGAAAACCGGGTAAGGATTAATCAAAAGCAATTCTTAATCCAAGGAATATAGCCCGTAAGCTATCCGAAACTCCAATTATTGGCTTGCCAGGCAGACAATCGTAGTATTCCATGGGCGAAAATTCAAGGACTTTGCATTAGTTAGTTGTAGACACCCAGCTTGAACATTCATCTCGACAATGTGTCGGCTCAGTCACGATACCTTGGAAGGCTGGGCCAGGTTTTACTCAATCTGGTGCCTTATCGTGGGACTACTTGTTGGACTGTCCTATTGCTTTGTGCTTATTTTTGATACCATTGTTGGTATCAAAACGGGACTGTATGTCCGGATCCTTAGTGTTGTTTGCGCCCTTCTTGGCCTGTCCTATGCACTTGCAGGACTGCTTATGCTTCTGGGCTATCGCCAGGTAGGATCTAGGCTCTGCTTTATTATATGGCGATAAAATATGGATTTGCAGGACAAGCGGCAGATGTTTGAGGCTGGAAAGGTGCTCAGTTATTTCTTTGCAGTAGGATCTGCTCCGGCTGTAGTTTTCATAAGTATGTATGAAATGGGAGTTTAATATATAATAATATAGTGTGTAAACTACTTAATAGTTGTCCATATCTTTACCATTCCACATCTGATCCGGTTTGCGAAGATACGGTGGAACCCCCGATGAATGGATGAATGCACAGTGGCGCATGACGATCGTCGAAGGCTCCTCCGAAACGCCTGGACCGATTTGTATGAAATTTTGTGTGCATATCGGATAGATCTGAGAGTCGGCAAACATCCACCTTCCATACCCCAAAAATAAATGTAGATGTAATTAGCAAGCAATATAAACCATGCCACTAACATTATTGCTTCTAGTGGCCCCATTCGAGTGGAGGCAACAGGTGCGGCGGTGCCATGCATGCGATCTGCTGGAATCCGGAATCCGAAATCCAGGTGATTACAATCCCGAGGTCGTGTCTGTCCAATTGAAGTTGTCGTAAACGCGAATCGGCATTAGGGCCCGTCTGGTGCTCCTCCTCCTCCTCCGGCTCCGCCTCCGAGGAAAGCAACTTGAGCAAATGCAAATATCATAATTTCCGACAGCCCATCTGGCCGAGGAGAAGGCGGAGGCGGGCGGGAGCAGGCCACAAATGGCGGCCCCGCCTCCAGTTCCGCCCCCAGTTTGCGGAGTTCCGGAGACCAGGCCACCGTTACGAGGGCAGGATAAATAAAATTGTTTCGTCACGCCACCGCGAAGGTTGCCAGCCGCTGTCGAAACGATTCTGGCGCACGCAAGACCCAAGAACCGAGAACCGAGGACCGAGGACCGAGGACCGAGAAGCATGAACCAAGAACAGAACAAACCGGAGACAACAGCCAGTCACGTGCTCCAGCCTTTACGACCTGCTCAAACATCAAGCTTATTTATTTACTCTAAAAACAATACGCCAAAATTAATAGCAATTTGTTGGGCTTCATAAATTTGTCGAAATAAATGTCCTTAACTGGTCTCTGTCTGTCTCCGTCCTCCGCTACCAAATGGCTTTCACCTGGCGCAAATCGATTGTCTGACTTGGAGTCGCGTCCCTTATCAGCTGGGCCTGGGTGCGTGACTTGCCCCTCGGAACGGAGTTCGGGTTTAATTTTGATGGCTTCAATTAACTGCGTGTAAATGCGGTGGCCCCTTCGCTCCTCACTCTGCCCCAGACCCTCATTTTCATCATAAACAAAATACAGTTGTTCTGCACCCGAAAAAATAAATGGACAAGCTTTACCTAATTATTATTATGGGAAATAATAAATATACAATAAAACATCCGATTTTATTCATATTATATTGAAAAATGCTTCATCTTCTGAAAACTACGTCAGCTTGAAGTCCTCTTAGAATATGTATAAATTAATATATTTAAAAGAAAAAGAATACTAAGAAGGTAGAAATTGTATAACAAAATGTAAGAAGGGAAAACACTGAAATCGCATCTATTAAGATGACATAAGTTAATCATCAAAGTTAGCATTGAAAGAGCAAATATTTAAATTTAAAAAAAAGTTTTAAGCTCCCATAAACTCACCCAATTTCTGGCCAAGTCTCAATCAGATCTCACAGTGAAACCGAATAAAAATATGGTAAGGTAAGTATAATTTTGGCCGACAGCGTTATTGATGTTTTTCCACTCTGTAAGGCCCCAGAAGGGTTTGTTGAGATATTAATGCAACTTTATTGAAGTTTATTGCCGCTTGTCAGCGCATGCAGGCTGGCGTACAAAGTAAAGAAAGGACGACATCAGCAGCAGGAGCAGCAGAAGGAGTCGCTGCTGGCCCAAGTTGTCGAGCCAAATGCAAAGCGAAGGCAGGCAACTCAGTTGGCCAACGGCAAGCGTCGCGCACAGACGGCAATTCCTCGCGGCGGAGTGACTTAGACAAGGATCCGAAGGAGACTACTCAAAATGTGAAGCTGAAGACCCTGTGTAGACCTCAGACAACATGCCGCGAAAAAAGCCAAAGGTGGACACCCTCGAGGAAATCGAGACCGGCGTGAAGCTGCTCTGCGATCAGTCCAACAACCACATGAAAGTCCGGGAATACGACAAGGCGCTCTTTGGCTACAATCAGGTGTGTTCATAAAGTTTTATATAAGGCAGAATAACGGAATTACAACACCACAACTAAGAAAAATTAGTGACTAAACAATTAGTCACTATTTTAACTACTAATAAAACTAATAAAAACATAAGTAAAGCTGTATAATCTATTATTACTAACAGTAGTTTGTTTAATATTTAGCACTATGCATAAAGCACTATGCATAAAGCACTATGCATAAAGCTAAACTCTTTAAAAACCATTATTTTCGGAGATTCCAACTTTTTTGGCAAATCGAAGCTAAAAAGAGTCATAACTAAGCCAAAAATGCTTTAAATGCCATTCGGAAAGCTTTTCTATGTTAGTTTTTATTTGGGTAACTAATCTGCAAACTAATTTCGGAAATTTGAAAAAAAAAATTATTTTGTCATTTTTGACAATTTTGGTGATGTAACTAAATGGCGAATCCAAAAATGTACGGCATTTGGCTATCACTTGATTTTTGTCCATAATATGCTCTCAGGAAGACCTCAAATTTTGTTCATTTTTTCATAATAAAATATATTTTTAGGCTTACAAATTAGCAGTTAAAATAATGTGCATCGCTTGAGTGTAATTAAGAGTAATGGCGATTATGAAAAATATTACATTCTTTTAGGATTTTACATAGCAGTGGGACTAATTCGTATAATTGAAAGGTAAGAATGTTGTTATTAGCAACAAAAAGGCTCCAATCCCGTCTTTCAGCTGTACCAATTTATCCACTTGTTGGTTTTATGTACCAGGCGAACAGAAATGCTAGAAAGAGGATAGCCGGCTGTAAATGGTCAGTTTCTGGAGGGAATTAGGCTCTTACGGCTGAAAGTGGCCGGTTTCTGGACAGGATCAGGCTCTGCCGGCTGTAAATGGTCAGATTCTTGAGACGATCGGTCTCTGCCGGCTGTAAATGGCCAGTTTATGGAGAGGATCGGTCTTTGCCGGCTGTAAGTGGCCGGTTTCTGGACAGAATCAAGCTCCGCCGGCTATTAATGGCCAGTTTCTGCAGAGGATCAGGCTTTGCCGGCTGTAAATGGCCAGTTTCTGGACAGGATCAGGCTGTGCCGGCTGTAAATGGCCAGTTTCTGGAGAGGATCAGGCTGTGCCGGCTGTAAATGACCAGTTTTTGGAGAGGATTAGGCCCTGCCGGCTGTAAATGGCCAGTTCCTGGACAAGTTCAGGCTCTGCCGGCTGTAAATGGCCAGTTTCTGGAGAGGATCGGTCTCTGTCGGCTGTAAGTGGCCGGTTTCTGGACAGAATCAAGCTCCGCCGGCTGTTAATGGCCAGTTTCTGGAGAGGATCAGGCTTTGCCGGCTGTAAGTGGTCAGCTTCTGGAGAGGTTCAGGCCCTGCCGGCTGTAAATGGCCAGTTTCTGAAGAGGATCAGGCTGTGCCGGCTGTAAATGGATAGTTTCTGGAGGAGATCAGGCTGAGCCGGCTGTAAATGGATAGTTTCTGCAGAGGATCAGGCTCTGCCGGCTATAAATGGTCAGTTTCTGGAGAGGATCAGGCTGTGCCGGCTGTAAATGGCCAGTTTCTGGAGAGGATCAGTCTGTGCCGGCTGTAAATGGATAGTTTCTGCAGAGGATCAGGCTGTGCCGGCTGTAAATGGATAGTTTCTGGAGGAGATCAGGCTGTGCCGGCTGTAAATGGATAGTTTCTGCAGAGGATCAGGCTCTGCCGGCTATAAATGGTCAGTTTCTTGAGAGGATAAGGCTGTGCCGCCTGTAAGTGACCGGTTTCTGGACAGAATCAAGCTCCGCCGGCTGTAAATGGCCAGTTTCTGGAGAGGATCAGGCTGTGTCGGCTGCAAATGGCCAGTTTCTGGACAGGATTAGGCTGTGCCGGCTGTAAATGGCCAGTTTCTGGAGAGGATCAGGCTGTGCCGGCTGTAAATGGCCAGTTTCTGGAGAGGATCAGGCTTTGCCGGCTGTAAGTGGTCAGCTTCTGGAGAGGTTTAGGCCCTGCCAGCTATAAATTGTCAGTTTCTGGAGAGGATCAGACTGTGCCGGCTGCAAATGGCCAGTTTTTGGAGACGATTAGGCCCTGCCGGCTGTAAATGGCCAGTTTCTGGAGAGGATTAGGCTGTGCCGGCTGTAAATGGTCAGTTTCTGGAGAGGATTAGGCTCTGCCGGCTGTAAATGGCCAGTTCCTGGACAAGTTCAGGCTCTGCCGGCTGTAAATGGCCAGTTTCTGGAGAGAATCAGGCTCTCCCGCCGTTAATGCCAAGTTTCTGGACATAATCACGCTAAAAATCCTCTGTACCTGGGTTGCATGTACCAGGCGAGCAGACATGTTAGAGAGAGGTCCAGTTCTTCTGCACATTTAGTTAATAGAACAGTTTTAAGCCAGAGAGAGAGAGAGAGAAAGAGAAAGAGGGAGAGAAAGAGAGAGAGAGAGAAAAAGAGAGAGAGAGCCCATAACTATTATAATAAAGTTAAGCTGAGACTTGAGCGTCTACCAGCTGACATTTCTGTACGCCTGGTCTTTCATTCTCACCGATGGGGAAATTGGGTGGAATTTTAATGCAAACTGGAAGGAAATCCAAATGTATGGGGTTTCAGGTACCAGGCGAACAGAAATACTAGATAGGGGATGACTACTTCTGCGCTTAAAGTTAATAGAACAGTTTTCAGCCAGAGAGAACCCAATGGAGAGAGAGAGTGGCAGAGGGAGAGGGAGTGGGAAAAGGAGAGGGAGAAAGTCCATAACTATTATAATAAATTTAGGCTGAGACTTCAGCGTCTACCAGCTGCCAGTTCTGTGAGCCTGGTATTTCATTCTCGCCGATTGGGTAATTTTGGATGGAAATTGGATAGAAATTGGATGGAAAATGTATGAGAAAACACACTCTAAGGGGTTTCAGGTACCAGGGGAACAAAAACATCAGGAGGAAGCTCTATTTTGAGTTTATTCAAAGTATTCTGCGCCTCTTTCAAGGGAATGTTTTTTTGAGCTTAACTCAAAATATGTAAGTTTCCAAATATTTGCAGAGCTGCCTACTGACATTTCTGTTTGCCTGGTAGTTTTAAATTAGGAGGAGCTAAATTTGCCTATAAAGTATTAAAATCGAATCAAAAATTAGGCATACTTGGCACCACTTAATTTTAAACTACCAGGCGAACAGAAATGTCAGTAGGCAGCCCTGCAAATATTCTGAGACTCACAAATTTTGAGTTAAACTCAAAAAAACCATTCCCTTGAAAGAGGCGCAAAATACCTTGAGTTAAACTCAAAATAGAATTTAGTGATGC
>VNJW01011085.1:0-10257 GCA_008042615.1 Drosophila auraria | reverse complement strand
TTTCGCCATCACTCCTATGGCAGCTATAGGATATAGTGGTCCGATTTCGACCGTTCCGACATATATACTGCGTGCTAAAGAAATAAGAATATGCTGAAAATTTCAGCCCGATAGCTCAAAAACTGAGAGACTAGTTCGCGTAGAAACCGACAGACGGACAGACAGACGGACAGACAGACGGACAGACAGACGGACAGACAGACGGACAGACAGACAGACGGACATGGCTAGATCGACTCGGCTGGTGATGCTGATCAAGAATATATATACTTTATGGGGTCTGAGATGCCTCCTTCACTGCGTTGCAAATATCATGGCAAAATTATAATACCCTCTGCAAGGGTATAAAAATCACACAACCCCTGTTCCCCCATTAAAAAAACATTGTTTTTTGCCAGCGGAATTTGCATACCTTCGCGAAGTGGCCAAAGGTGAAGTGTAAATGGAAATGCAAATGGATATTTGTTTTCCTCATATAATTGATCCTTGTGGTCCTGCCTGCTGCCACCCTGGTTTTTCACAAACCATATTCGTCATGATTATCACTAAGAGCAGGCAATAAAAGCTCGGCAAATTAAAATGATATTTAATTCCGACGGCACTGTAAGTATTTTTCCTCTGTGGCCTTGTTTACGGCCGAATGAAATATATTTTGAGCTTAATTAATGTGTGTGCCGCGGCATCTTGAGGAACATTGCCGGAAAAGAAAAATAAATGGAGGGTGATTTCTCAACTTCTCTGACACCTCCGAATCTCACTTTTCTCTGGCATTTCCCCTGCCGGTAGGAAGCCTGCTTTGACAGGCCCTAATGCGAAATTAACATGGCTTATATGCAACATGTACACCCAGAAAACAGCATCACCTAAAAATGCCGTTAAATTTTACGACAAATTACCTAAAAAGTGCGCTAAGGCCATTATGGCCTAAAATTTAGGAAATAGAAGGACTCGAAGTTTCTGGTATTTGTGACCTTGATAAATATCCATTAGACCTAAACTTAAGGAAATGCGTGACCTAAAATAGCGTAATGGTTTACGCTTAAATGTAGGCAGTATTGAATATATAAATGTGGGATTATTTCATTGGTTTAAGTCAGTAACTGTTGGATTTTATTTAATACAGTGATTTAAAGTAAAAGTAAAGTATGCCTTGGGGCAAACACACCCCACATAAATATATTTTTATGTTATGCTATATACACGTAAAAATTAGCTTTTTTTGAAGTAATACAATAAGAGATAGAACATTTATTATTTGCTTCGCAATGGCAGACTTCCTCAATTTTTTCGTTTTAAAAAAATAAAATGCAAAAAAACTTTTGAAATTGAAAACCTGTCACCACCTGGTAGGTAAATTAAAAAATTAATTTAAAGCGTTCTTAAACAGTTTAAAATTTTAGGAATTCTAGGCTTGTCTTAAATGAAAATTGCCTAAAAATCAAGTCTATATGTTCTTTAAGTCCAGGCAAAAAGTATATATTTTGCGTTTTTGAGGTAACCTAAAAATCCTCCTAAAAATCTATTTTTGCTATTGTTGGGCATGAGTAACCTTTAATTTAGTAAGCCAATTTTTCTGGTCACACGCCTCTGTGTCCAGCCGTCCAGCTGTCCAGATTTCCTCACCTGGCCTTGGCTTCAAGGAGCAGGATGAGTAAATATTACAGCGGAAATCGCTTTAAAAATTGAAAAAAAAACTTTTTGCATGGCAACAATTATGGCGTGTTTAAATGGCCCTCGAGGAGCGAAGTCTCTGAACAAAAGGTTGTTTACAACCAACAAGTCCTGGATACGGATACACCAGATTGTGGAATCGGAAAAGAAGAAAGCCAGAGCCAAATCCACTCCAGAAAGAAAAAACAAAAATGTTATTACTCGGGTCATGGCTGCAGTATTCACTCCGTCTTACTTTATAGCCTCTGTCAAATCACAGCTCGAGTCCTGTCGACTTGCCTGACACTCCTAAGGCAGCGCCCCGCAATTTGACCGTCCAGTGCGAGGACAATGGAAGCTCCCGGCTCCCAGCTTCCTGCTCCCAGCGCGAGTCCGGCGACACCTGCATTCGGAATTGAGTTCTCAGGGAAAAATTGCACTGTCACGTGGTTTTTTTTTTGTAGAGGTTTGACGTCGTACCCTGGCTTCCTCGTAAATATCGCCAAAAACTAAATTCCGCACTGAAATTTCCAAGTAGCAGCAGGTTTCCAATAAATTTAAACCAAATATCAGTGACTTCCGGGAAATAACGATACGTTGTTAAAGCTCAAATAAATTACAAATTACAAATAATTTTCTGGAGATTCTTGTGCATTTCTCTCATCAAATATATTTTCCAAGCCTTTGCCTCAACAACAACCTTTCGACATCGGTCGGAGTAGGTTTTCAGCAAATGGAAGCAGTCCATGCCTATCTCCGATTCGATTCCAATTAAAATGCAAAGCCCCACGGTCGTGCCTCCAAGCAGTTACCCCTTCCGGGTGCAGGAGCCACCAGCTGCCACGATCTGCCAATAGCTGTGTAGGACATTTTAATTTGTTGTGTTTTACAATTTCCTTACAAATTCATTTCGATTGGAGGACCTTTCCCCGCTCCAGTCCCTGGTTTATAGCTCTTTTATGCCCCGCAGCCATGCACGCACCCACACACACTTCGTGGAAGGGCAGGAAAAGGTCCTTCCCAAGGCCATCCTCCCACGGCCATAACTTTCCATATCAATACGGGGAAAAACAATGGAAACCAATTTTTTATATAATTTCACAATTTCGCAAGGCAAGGCACAACGAGGGAGTCCGAGAAAAATAACAAATCTGCCGGCAAATCGGCCAACTGATACTCCCTGTCCGTCATCCGAGGATTGCGCAGGATGAGGGCATGGATCTGGCAGACACTTTTGCTTTTTCAATCTTGCGTGTGTCGACAGGCCAAAAGTTTTCGGCCCAAACGCTTTTTATTGTTGTCTCAAACTTGGAATTATTTTTATTGAAGACTCAGCAGGGATGCGAGATGCGGGCTAACAAATAGGGGATAGGGGACAGGGGGTAGGGAATAGAGGATAGAGGCTTCTGACGAGTCCATAAAAATCCACTTTCCGTTATGGCTGCGAGTTATGTAACTGGAAATGGCAATGAGTGCGGACCGAGGGACTTATTGTCATTGAGTGGCGAATGGGCGCTAAATCAAAAACAACGACCAGAGGGCAACTCAGAATTGGATGGGATTCGGATTTGGAATCGGTCATCCAGACTGAAAATACAGGCTACGTCGGATTCGGCAATGCGGTGCGAAATTTAAATGGGCCATCGATTTGCATGAGCGGCGTAAAGTCATTGCCAATTTGATAACAATAAATTATGAGGCTGTTTTGTGCTGCAATTTTCGCATAAAAATTAGATTAAATATTTACGCGAGCTGTGAATATATGAGCGTGGATCTGGTCGATCCGATTATTTGCCAACGGTGGAGCTGACCCACGGCAAATATTTGCCAGCGAAATAAAAATCATTTAAAATCAGCGTCGAGGTGAAATGGAAATGTTTCTACTTGCTTAACATTTGGATACACTACACCCAAAAAAAAAAACCAAAAAGCTTAAATTTAATACGCGTTGTCTTAAAACTATACTTAATGCAGTATAACGAGCTTAGTATAGATTTCATATTCAATAATAACATAAATTGTATACTGACTAGTACCCCGCAGTGCCAGTCACCACAAAAAATTCGGGTTTGTTGATAAATCATCAATGAAACTTCATACTAATTACTGATAAAAATTAACATTGGCATGCCCTATAGGGCGTCATCAGTGACAAATAGATGATTCATCAATTTTTCAACGACAAAAACCGGCTTTTTCCATCAACAGTTTCTATGATTTATCAATCTCTTTCATCAATGGTTCAACAACTATTCATCGACAATTCATCTTTTCATGGATGATTCATTAACAATCAAGAAAGAAAGCTAACCCCTGCAGTCTGCAATTATATCATTGAAAATCGATCCATTTTGGTAAAACTGAAAAAATACCGTAGTTTGGTAAATTTGTATAAAATTTACCTGCAAATTTTACATTTTACATGTAAAATTACATGTTTTACATATAAATCGACCGATCCCTTCTATGGAAGCTATATGATATAGTTATCTGATCTTAATAATTCTAATTCTACAGACAGACGGACATGGCTAGATCGACTTGGCTGGTGATGCTGATCAAAAATATATATACTTTATGCGGTCGGAGATGACTTCTTCACTGCGTTGCGAATATAACGGAAAAATTATAATACCCTCTGCAAGGGTATAAAAACTGGGTTTTGTCATCAAGATTAATTATGCTACAGGGTTGCTTTGAGTACTGACTCCATTCAAAACAACAGTAATGCCCTTTCTTCATCTTCAGTTGTCTTTCTGAAACTAGTCCAGACTATCTAAGCCCCTGTTTATAAATGTACTCGCCCCTGTTAACGTATTCTCTCATCTCCTACATTTATCTTTTCGAGAAACATGCCCTTAGAGATACACTGGTCGGCATATATATTTTGTCATGGCGATGCCTCAGTTTCTGTTTAATTTTTTTTTTATTTTAAATATAAAAATATTTATGGATTGTACATAATTCATTTAGTTACATTGTATTAAATTATAAATATAACAAATTTTCATTTTTAACATTCCTTTAGATTTTTATTTGAACTAAAACTAAAAACTAAGTCATTTCATGGGTGGCATAAGTATTTTGACAAAATTTCCTTTTTCATCTTAATTAACAATTTTTTTTTATATGACCTTTTGCAGGCGATTCGAAACGGAATCGACCAAGGTTTGAAGGTATTTTAAGGGAATCTCTTTCCAATTCATTGTGACCTCAGTGACGGTTTCTGCTTTTGTCCTGGTCAGATCAGTGCTTCTTTCTCGCTTTATTAGCGACCACACATTTTCAATAATGTTTAAATCGGGACTTTGTGGCGGCCAATCGAGAGTTTCCACCCCGACATCTCTTAAAAACCTAGTAATCATTCTGGACTTATGGCAAGGAGCGTTGTCCTGTTGGAGAATAAATTCTTTTCCTATTAATCTGTCGCCAGAGGGATACGCATAATCTTTTAAGGTTTCTAAATATCGGTTCTGATTCATGAATCCGTCTATGGGAACCAAGTCTCCCACACCATTATATGAAACTGAACCCCAGAACATTACGCTTCCACCCCCATGGCTTACTCTTTGACACACAGGAGTATTTTTTTTACGGTAATTCTTGTTAATTCTTACAAAAACTTTCTTTTGAGATGCGTGGAATTCAAAACTACTCTCATCTGTCCACAGGACATTACGCCAAAATGAAGCGGGCTTGGTGATGTATCTTTTCGCGAACTCCAAACCCTTTAGTTTATTTTTAAAGGTGATAAAAGGAATTGGCTTTGCAATATATGTTTTCATATCTGCTTCAATCAAACGCCTGCGTATTGTTCTCTCACTTATGGAAGTGGATGCAGTCTCATCCCACTCCAAGGACACAGCCTTTGGTGTTTTTAAAGGGTCCTTCTTAAAAGCACGGACGATAAGACGGTCTTCATGAGCTCCAGTCTTTCGATTTCTGCCTTTACGGCGAACATTGATCACATCATTAAATTTTTTATATTTATTGATTTGATAATAAATAGTCTGACGAGACAAATTATATTCCTTAGCGATGTTTATTACGGAAACACACAAGTTATATTTTATCACAATTTCTGATCTTATTTTGGATCTCAGCTCAGATTTTTTAACCATTTTAAATATTAAACAAGTGAGAAAGCTACAGTCGAGTGACCGACTGTGAGATACCCGGTACCCAAAGTACCGTGAAATTAAATATCACACGGACATGAAAAAACAAAAAGTTGACAAATAAAGTCAAATGTTACTAAAACATGTTGAGCAACGTTCAAAAAAGACTAATTCTGGAGCTGTTCGCAGCTGCATTACGAATTAATACTGCGCTCGAAAGCACGCAACACTTTTTTTCGCTACTGCCACCCAAAAGCTAAGTGCTCAGACACGCGAAATTATTCCTAAGCAGTGCGATAGAGCGAGAGAGCATGAAAACATTAATTGTTTAATAACTTCCATGTTTATCATCCGATTTTACTCAAATTTGCAGAGCACGTTCGCAATCGCCTTCTTATTAAGTCTATCTATTTACCTTAAGTCGAAAATCACGCCTATAGCTAATATACCGTTTTTTATTTTTTTCGGGGGCGGAAGTGGGCGTGGCCAATTTTTAAAACAAACTTGATCTGCGTGCAACAGATTCCAATGCTGTCACCAAATTTGGTAACTCTAGCTCTTATAGTCTCTGAGATCTGTTGTTTCACACGGACAGACGGACAGACGGACAGACGGACAGACGGACAGACGGACAGACGGACAGACGGACATGGCTAAATCGACTCGGCTGGTGATGCTGATCAAGAATATATATACTTTATGGGGTCGGAGATGCCTCCTTCTGCCTGTTACATACATTCTCGATTGGCACTAACTTATAATACCCTTGTACCCTATGGGTACCGGGTATAAAAATCGACTTTATCCAATATTAATGAAAACTTGTAATAATATTCTTAAACAACACTTTCAGCTTGCCTAGAAACAACTAAATCACGCAATGACAAAATATATATGCCACTGCTAAAGTCGTTGCTTGCTGGCATTCCTATCAGCAGAACGAAAAAACAAAACACAATTGACGAAATATTTTGCATATTTACAGTTATTAATTTGCACTTCTCTTTTATCATCATTTTCAGTTCGAACAATGCACCGGTACTTAGATCAAGAGTCTAATAGTCAAATGAATACTATGACAAAATATGTATGCCGACCAGTGTACAAACTCTATTAATTAATAACTTCCATGTTTATCATCCGATTTTACTTATTTATTTTATCTATTTACTTTAATCCAAAAATTACGACTAGGTTTCATATACATTTTTTTACGATTTTTGGGGGCGGATGTCGGCGTGGCCAAATTTTAAAACAAACTGGATCTGCGTGCAACAGATTCCAATGCTGTCACCAAATATGGTAACTCTATCTCTTATAGTCTCTGAGATCTGTTGTTTCACATGGACGGACGGACGGACAGACGGACATGACTAAATCGACTCGGCTGGTGGTGCTGATCAAGAATATTTATACTTTATGGGGTCGGAGATGCCTCCTTCTGCCTGTTACATACATTCTCAGTTGGCACTAGCTTACTATACCCTTGTACCCTATGGGTACCGGGTATAAAAATCGGCCCAAGTCTACTAGACAAAAAATAAATCGAAATAAGGCCCAAAAAATTGGGTTTTGGGACTTATTTAATTTCTACCTTTTGGGGTGTTATTTCGTATGAAAAAGGTCACAAATTTTTTTTACAAAAAATTTCCCCAATAAAATTCATTTAAAGTCACTGTTGTTAAAAAACAACAATATTTTGGAGACTTATTTCGGTTATTTTTCAGGGACTAATTTTTTTGGGAACTAATTTCGCAGAGCATTGCAGAACATTTGTTTTACATTTAATGATATCAAATACAAGATAAATATTTATACAAAACTGAGCTAAATGTATTTTCACTTCGTTTATTTGCTTTCCGTTGACCATTCAGAGTGTGGATTTAGACGTAGGTGCAGAAACGGCTTAGAGCAAGTGCCCCCACCCGGAATACGGTCTGGTGCCTCTGCAGGAGTTCGTAGCTCAGCAATTGGGGGAGACGAGAGACCCAAGTGGGCCTAGGGGCAGTCAGACTTTTGCGGTTGTTGGCTTAATTTCAGGCAACTCTGAGAACTCGGGCCAAATTGAAGCGGAAACAGCCCCAGTGAAAGTCTGAGGATGATCGAAAGGCAAATAACAAGCTGCAAAACTATGTGCAGCACTCCTTTCAGAGACGTAAAAAGTGGAGGTAGGGAACCCGACCTGCACAATTAGCTGTTATAAAAACATAAAAGTTGATTTTGTGCAGCGTTAGAAGCCGAAATATAGTTTGACTTGGCCTAACTTTTCCGGCCCGCCTCCGCCTCCAGCTCATTCCCGGAAAAGTCCGGTACGGCCATCACCACAGCCATTGTTTTGGGGATTGGGATCCCGTGGCCTCTTGCGAAATCATTTAATTTCGCCCGTCCAGGCAGTGGGCGACCATAAACAGCTGGAAAATGAGGCCGGATTCATGGATGGATGCCTGGATGATATTTTAATTGCAGACCTCAAAATGTCAAAAGTGGCAGACCAATGGCAAAGTGGCGACCCAGTCGTACTTGGCCTAGAATCTATGTGTAGCTCTGGTCGAGCCTTAGAGCGGAAGCCCCAGCCCCAGACCGAGAACCTGTTGGATTTTCCATTTGAAAGCCCCGCCGCCTTTCATTTTATTTTCCACTTCTCCCAAACATACTTGAACGATTTGCAATTCCGAAAACCGCACACATGGCAACAGGAACCGCACACATAAAGTTATCCCCGCCCACACACACCCCCACACACAAAGTCTCTTCTGCATGAAAAATACCGTTGAAGTTTGTCACTCGAACACGCACCACTGCAGCCGTGTGGGGGCCTCGAGTGAGTCCGGACTCCGGTGGGTACATAGAGACTGGCTTTGGGCACCTGAGATCCCGCAAATCGAAATGTGGACATTGGTTCTGCCAGCTGGAACCCAGTGGCAGCTTATCCTGGCCTACAATAGGGACATCCTAAGCCGAGGGAGAAGGAAGCAGTGGAGGCTGACTAGCAGAGAGATTCAGGTGCGATTACCGGAGACTTGTGTGGGCAGAGTCCCTGGGACCTAGTTCCGGCCTCAAAAATAAGCCAAGTCAAAGTTCCTAATGCCCACAATCAGCGGTTTTAGATCAGAATCTGAATCCCATGTCCCAGTATTTACTTTCTATTTCTTAGGGACTCTGCAGCAGCGGAAGCATGCACTTGACAAAATAAAGAAACAGTTTTAAAAAAACCTACAGCTATTATTCATGATATTACGATTTAATAAAGAGCTTTTCCTCTATGCGATCTATCAAACAAAAACACCTCTTAACGAGGTAAGATAAAAGTGACGATGGCACATTTAACTCAACAAATTTATGATACCAAATTTTGTGACGATTAATAGTTATTTAAAGAAAAATTTTTATGAAATTTTTAATTAGTTTCACATCGGCGCGCTGTTTGTTTTGCCTTTTTACATTTTTCAGCTAAGTGCCGATTTTGAAACTAATTAAAAAATTTTAATTAAAATACCATTTCAACGACGTATAGCACGTTTCAGTAACTTTAGTCGTTCAGAAGTTATGGGCTCGGGAAATTTAGCTTTTTTAGCTGTTTCCCCTCAAACTAGCGGGAAACCCAAAAAGTCGTAAAATAAAAAATGTTTAGCGATCTTTTTAATATAATAGAAGTGATTCCAGGACTCTAAAACAAAAAAATCGACACACAGACAAACAGACAGACAAACAACAGGACAAACGTTCTCATTTTGGAAAGGCAACAAGATTTTAATTGTTTATTAAATATCTAAAATTTGGGGATTTTTGCTCCACCGACCCCAATAGCTCAAATTTTCCAAATTTTCAATTTCGCACTTTCACTCCCATTTCTCCTAAACTAATCCGTTGTTGAAAAATCTTTGTATGCAGTTTCAAGGGGTTTACAATACCTTCGATCAAGATATAAATGGTTCTGATCGGATTATCGTAGCAGATGTTAAATTCTACGGCTGTATACATAGTAGTTTCCTTGCGCACCACAGTCTCGGTGCTCATCGTCACTACGTGGACTGCCGCCCACAGTGATATTAATATTATTAGAGCAAAACGTGGAAGAAAGTGCGAGAGAGATATAAGGCACACACAGCGAAATTTTCTCACAGTACAGCTAAAAGCCTCTCTCGCTCGCTAATAGCATTATGACACTGTATTAAAACCTTCATTAATTGGCTCATTAATTAGAGGCTTGACAGCAACCATAGGGTTTTGCCTAAGTGCGAGCAAGACGACTATACAGCACTTTCAATGAGATATTAATACATTAATTTCTCATTAATTGAAAAACTTATCGGTTTATCGAAAAAAAATACCAGACAAAAAATGAGTTCGATAGAATATACCGACTCTAATACAGAAAATTGTATCTAAAAACTATATTGATTGCTCATTAGACAAAACGGTCTCACAAAATATATTGGTTTTTGCTGAAGGCTTAGCATAATTTTCAGCAACTATTCTGCACAAAAGC
>VNJW01011084.1:0-74241 GCA_008042615.1 Drosophila auraria | reverse complement strand
GCATATGGCTTATATACCGTTTTTTATTATTTTCGGGGGCGGAAGTGGGCGTGGCCAAATTTTAAAACAAACTTGATCTGCGTGCAACAGATTCCAATGTTGTCACCAGATTTGGTAACTCTAGCTCTTATAGTCTCTGAGATCTGTTGCTTCACACGGACGGACGGACGGACGGACGGACGGACGGACGGACGGACAGACGGACAGACGGACATGGCTAAATCGACTCGGCTGGTGATGCTGATCAAAAATATATATACTTTATGGGGTCGGAAATGCCTCCTTCTGCCTGTTACATACATTCTCGGTTGGCACTAACTTATAATACCCTTGTACCCTATGGGTACCGGGTATAAAAAAAGAAGAAAGGTGAGGTGGAAAATTTACTGAAACAAAGTAAACACGAATTTGCAATTTGGTATAAAATTTCCACTGCGACCGCTGCACAAATTGCTAATTCGCTGAAAACTTCGAGCTGACACAAGAAATTTGTGTGAATACATTTTTTATGCGCCTCCTCTGGACGCTGCCGTGAAAGTCAACGAAAGCGACAAAAAGAAGGAAAGAAAGAGAGAGGACTATTTAAATAAAAAGAGATAGCAAGTGCAAAGTAAACAGCTAAGGAAAACTGAAGTGTGGCTGGATTTTCACTAGATGATTTTCGCTTTTCAGCGGGTATATTTATTTCTTTTATTGGGGAATTTCTGGATAATGAATGATTTTTAGAGATAATATTTTAAACCTTTTGTTTAAATTAAATTTAAATTTTATTATTACTCAAACAGTATACACAAAAAATCCCCTGAATTGTGTATGAAGAATTATAATATCAAGAGTTGTCTACCAAAGATTACAAACTAAGCTCTTCCAAAACAATGACAAGTAATAAGTTCTGGACAGACTGAAGAAAAGTTTTCATGAAATGATAAATAGCAAGAGGATTTAATGACTGACTCTTAAATGTTACTATTTATTCAACCTGATAAGATATGTGACGAATAGCTGTAGCAAACGTAGACTCTTTCAGATAAGAGGTGTTTATCGTAAGCATAATGAAAAACGTAATCATTTTGCTGGCACTTGATATAAAAGTTTACTACAAAGATAGGCAGGAAGAAGCGTGACTAACGATTTATTGGATTCCCCCACCTTTTTCGGCCCACTATTTGAACTTGTGAATGAAATCAGTTGTTATCTGTTTACATTACGCCTTGTTGGTCTTAACAAAATCAAAGCAAATCAAGTCAAAGTGTCGGCAGATTATAAATATTTGCACGGCACTTGACAATGAGTGGGGAACTCGAGCTGGGCTTTGCCTTTGGGTAAGTGTGTAAGGGTGTTTGCCTACTTGAAAATCCGCTGAGATGCTGAGAGGATATTCCACGAAGTACAGCATGGCCAGCTGCAGCATGAATCACAAAGAAAATGCATTTATCTTGAGCCACTGATGCATTGGCTGTTATTAATACATGCGATTGATAAATAACCAAGCACTAAATTAAAAGTGCCAACCGAGGAGCTTATTCCCTCTTCGCTCTGCAGGATTTTCGACAACAAAGCATTTGACATTAGTTGAGATTTTCAATGCTTTCCTCTCTCTGTCCCCGCTGGCTTTTCGCAGCGTTGAAAACGTGTCAAATGGAGCGGGAAAAAGGGAAAGCGGTGAATCGAGGAGGGAAAACTAGAAGGCAGATTGGCTCGGGGCAGCCATAGAAAGGCATCCACATCATTACCATGACGCCGGGTCTAAACTGTTTGCAGCTCGGCACTTGGTCAAACTCTCGGGTACAAAGTTCGCCAAATTGCAAAATGCCAAGCGAAATGCAGAGAATTCGCAAAAAAAAGGAAAAAAGAAAAGGGCAGCCGAGAAAGAATCGTTTTAAATGCCGCTCAAGGTCCGTTTCTGAGTCGCTTTCGATTTGATTTTTCCCCATGCACGTTTTACGTGTTACGCACTTATGCTGAGCGTTTATTTTTACATTTTAATTAGATAACAACCATAACCCAGACAGGTTGAGCCCCATGCTGGCGCCAGTTTCGAAAATCAATTCTTCAGGGGCTTGACTCACGGGGGAAAATTGCTTCGGAAAAAAAGTACAAACGAAACGGCAGTAGAAAGCGCTGATATGGTAAGGCTAAACGCTATAGATATTTATTACGTTTAATATAAAATATATACAAATTATTTTATAATGTAAAATATATATTTATAAATTTTTAGTTTTCTTACTTGAAAAAGCTCTCTTCTTAAGTAAACCCTCTCTTAAGAATTGTTTTTCTTGTCTGAAAATGTTGGTAAAAATGGTTATGTATTTTTCACACCTTCCTTATACCTATAAGCAATATCCACTGTACCACCCACTGCGATCATGATATTATTACCTTCAGAGTAAGGTAGTATAATAGTAAAGTTCCTGGCGCCGATTTCGACATTAATTTTGACTCATTGGAATTGTTGTGCTAACAGAAATACGTCCCAGTCACACCCACCCTATTGCCTTCATTGGGCTAAATACCTTGAGAGCAAGCTGGTAAATATCGCAAAAAGCACTGCCCTACTTTGATGTGCAATTGTGACTCAGGGCAGATGGAATATGGTAACGGATATGGCTTTCAATTGGAGCTATTATCTCTCGGAGGGGTCTGTCAACAAAAAAGTCCAAGAACGTGCTGGAATGCGAAAATTCAAAATGTGTGATCATTTATTTTGACTTGATTGAAACTAATTAATGAAAGAAAACCACATGTTGCGTAATTATTTTATAAAAAAAAAAAATACATTTTGTTTGTTTCTGTGTATCATCTTTAACGTCTTTAACCCGTTCATTATCATTTTGAGCAGTTGACTCAATAATGCCGCCAAGTCAGCTCCTACCCGTTGCCCGTGTCCGTGTCACTTCCCTTGGGGAGCCACGCCGAAGTCTCAACTGTTGATTTCAATAACGACACCTGATCCAGATCCCAGTTGGGCAAACAAGGGCATTAGGAAGTGGGGCCTGGCTGGGAGGTGGCACAGGTGGCAGGCGGCAGAGCAGCAGAGCAGCGAATCGTGGCGAAACTTTGGCCGGGAGAAGGGCAAAACTTATTTGCTTCGAAATTACGTGTCGCCAAAGTTGGCCGAGGCGACATTATACAATTTATATGCACGTATTGCGCTCTATCCAAGATGAAATGTCGAGGCTGCGGCTGAAGCCCTGGCCGGAGCCCTGGCTGAACCTCTTGGCTGCTCATCAACGAGAATGTAATTACATTTTCCCGATTCATGACAGTTTTGCATAACCAAGAGTCCCGCTTCCTGTCACTGCCTCCTGTCTGTGATATTGCGTTCATTAATGAGGCAGCCGCGAGAGTGGCAGCCACAAAGGCCGATCCAAGCGAAGGATATGGGGTTCGGGAATCTGGACGTGGCAATATCCGTAGTAAGGACCGTGCTGAGCTTGGGAATAAACCATCAAGGAAACTCCATTTAAAATCTATTTAAAAATCAGCGCTGTCTCCCCGCCTTCATAAAGGATAGCCAGTCATAAAGGAAAAGGGGCGCGAGCTCATTAGGTTCTGAAATTAAAGTACAGAGGTTGATATTCTGCAAAATGTTCATTATACAACACAGGGGCTGCCATAAGGAAATAATGTAAATTCGCAAAAACATATGAAAAAAAATGTTGATAAGGAGTCAGTCGCCCCGAGCGTTTCAAATTTTGTCTAGTATATAAAAACGATAGCTATTGATATTCTTCAGGGTCATCTTAAATAGCAGCTGATTACAAAATATAATTCCAGCTACATTTTTTTGTGTTATTTCCTAAATTAATATTTAAATACGTTAAGGAAACCCGATAAAACACAATTTTCTTATTTGGTTTAAAATTATCTTTAATATTAAGGGTTTCTAAGTATTTTTATTCAAAAATTCCAGTAAACGTTTTCAAAATTTCACTAAATGGAAAATGGACTCTTAGAAACCTTTCTATATGGAAAAGAATACAATCAATGTTTCTTATCATATATTAATATAAGACATTATATTTATTTACATATTTTACAAATTATTCTTAGTAATGGCTATTTTATTTTTTCAAGAACAAAGTACTTGTAATCTGTTTTAAGACTGCGAAAAAAGCCTCATAAATTATGATATCATAACTTCTCCGCTTTGAACTTGAATTTTTATGGGGCCAGATATGAATTATGTCACATACTCAGAAATTTTTATCACTAATACTAAAATTTAAGTTTTAAAAAGACTTGGCTATCATATACCGATTTTTTATCAAAAAAAAAAAAAACAGTTTGAATTTTAGTGGTATAAACAGCTGTAACATTTAAAAAGTAAATTAACTTTACTTTGATTTTCTATATTATTAAGTACTATTTTCTTACAGAAAGAGATAAAGGGTTAGATATTATATTACTTCAATCTTAATTAGCAGAACCCTCACTGCAACTCCTAAAGCCTAATTCCAATATTTACCCCACATTTTATCTGTGCCAAAGATTCGCGTCACACTAACTCTCTTTTAAATTGCTCCAAGCCCCAATGGCCGGCACGTCACGCCTTGGAGATTAGTCAGCCTTTGTCGGTGCGCTGGAACCCCACAATTGCGAATGTTCACCCAAGTCCGTCCAGCTGGCTCGGCGGCAAATCAACTGATAAGGAAATCTGGGCAGGTCTCATAAAAGCCGTAGCTGAGCCCCCGACGGCTTCAGTTTTCACCGACAAGTGCCAGCGTTAGCGCAAAGTTTTTTTTTAATTTAAATAAACGCAAATACAAACTATTTAAAAGGGAGCAATTAACAAAAAAAAAAAGTGAATTCAAGCCAAGTGCCAAGCAGAAAACTAGAAAAACAGTAAAATGAGTGTTCAACAAGTAAGGAGGAAGTGGAAATCCTTTAATTGTTTAACAACAATTTTTAAAACAGCATAGAATGAACAGGTGTTTTTATAGAGAAGTTTTTATTTTCTACAGTTTTTAAAAATTACTCTTTTTAGCTTTATTGAATTTTAGAGTCCTCAAAAAGTTTTAAAATTTACTTAGGGAAACACTTGTTAAGCAAAAAACAATATACTTGCTCATTTTCACCTATTAAATAATTTTAATGTAACAAAGGTGTGATAAATATATAAATACATTGTGAATCTGTGTGTTCTGCTATCTAATTTTTTCTGAGAAAGTCGGCATAAAATATATTTTAAAAAGAATTCCAAAATGCTTCTAAGGTTACCTTTGTAATTTTCAGTTTGAGCGTGAAGTTCTTGATGCACACAATAAATATCGGGCCATGCACGGTGCCCAGCCTTTAACTCTTAGCCCCAAACTGAATCATTTGGCCACTGAATGGGCCAAGGTAAGACGATCCTTTATGATCCTAAGTATATACAAAATATATGAAACCTCCGATCCCATCCGTTCAGTATTTGCTGGCCAGAAATTGCATGCAGCATCGTCAGAACAGTGGCTATGGCGAGAATATTTACATGGCCTCCGGTGGTAATCTAGGAGGCGCCGATGCCGTTAGATCCTGGTACGAAGAGGTCTCCGACTACAACTGGAGTTATCCCTCGTTCCAGGGTAACACGGGACATTTCACTCAGGTGGTGTGGAAGGGCTCCATGGAGCTAGGTGTTGGCTTTGCCAAGAGGTAGGAAACCTGCAATCCTGAAAAAACAACTGGAAACTAATTAATAATTTTCTTAAGGGGAAATACCATCTTTGTGGTGTGCAACTATAATCCTCCTGGCAACTATAACAACATGTACCGCGAGAATGTGGCCCCGAGAAGTCGTTGAACAATTTTTAATCCTATACAAATATTTAATTCCAAAGAGAGAATATCATTCCAAGACAGCAAAGAATACCAAATTAAGACTTTAATCCTGCTAACATTCCTTAAAAAAAAACAGTATCAACTGCAAGCCAAAGAAGGGAAAAACTTTTTGAAGAACCGAACAAATTTTTAGAAATAAAAATATAAAAAATATATGTTAGAGATCTATCAGAGATTGTAAGCCCTATTTTATTGGCAGAGCTTTAAAATATAAAATCCGTTTTAAATTCAATATTTTAAATTTTAAAACATATCAGCAAAACTATTGATTATAAATAACATATTCAACAGCTTTAGAATCTCTGATAGGTCTTGAGAAAAGGATATGATAGGAAAACCATCCTAACAAGACGAATTTTTTAATCCATGTCAAGAAATATTTATTATTTTTAACGTTTGTATTTTTTATTTGAGAACAATCCAAATAAAATGTTATTGTTGTATGTATTTCATTCAACAAGATTACAATTTTTGGCGCTATAATTTTTCACATTTGTGTAAACATGAATTTATATTTCAGAATATATTGCCGGAAAAATTTCACAAATCATTATTCGCATTTAAAAAATTGGTACCACATTTTTCTCCAAATTCGAAAAACCATTTAACTTGTATGCTTTAAAGTTGTTAACTTATTCAAAACAAACAAAATCAATTACTATACACTTTATTCAAAATCCATTAATGTGATGATGAGTTTTAACAAACAATACACGTGGAGTAGAATCTGGAACACAAACCCTCCTCCAGTCCTTGAAAGGGCTACTCGATTTAATTACTCCTCGATGGTGCAGAGTGTGGGACGGGGGCGAGATCCTGCAACTCCTGCGTTACTGCCGCTTGAGTATCCTTTTGCGGGTATTTTGTGATTGCTGCTTTTGCTGCTGCCCCCAACACCATCACAGATAACGGAGGAGTGGGCATAGGAACTAGAGGGATTTGATGCGGATGCTGGGCCCTTCGGCTTATGCCGATGCCTCGGCTGCTGGCGATGGACGTAGATCCCGCTTCGGCGAAGCTTGCGATACAACGAGATGTACTTGCCCGCCGTCGTCGTCCTGGGAACGATGCACTGTTCACAGAAGGTGGTCTTGCTCCTGGCTGCCTCGCTCAGTGGGGCATGGCCCAGGGCCTGCAGGAAGGCCAGAACAAAGGCATAGCAGTTGTGGGTCTCCTCCGCGTAGCTGGCAATGGACCACCGGACCGTCTGGGCGCAAATCTATCAATGCAAATGGGAAGCGTGTGGTATGAAAGCTTAGGGATTTGCATACAGTTCCGGTAGGGTGACTAAGGCCCTAGGGAAAGCTTCCTATGGCTTGCTTCTAATTATTAAATTACTATCGCATCAATTTAAATTTAATTTTAATTTTGTTGCATTGTTTGCTACAATAATTATCAAATTTCTATGGAAATATTCAGGGAGTCACCCTCGTTCTGTTCACTTTGCATTAGGAACTCACCTGCTGCAGCACCTCGTCCCAGAAGTCGTGCCACGGCTCCGGCACATCGCCCACCAACAGGGACTGCCGCCACTCCGGCGGATTATCATCCCGCTGATGCCGGCGCAGTCCAATGCGATCGAACTCCACGATGTCGCCGCCGGATGTGGTCACTGCGATATGCAAATCGGTGGCGTTGCTGTAATCGCTGCGGAAACACAACGCATCAAAAATGTATTCCTGCCATAAAAGATACTCCTAGCAAAAGCCAAAAAAGAAAATCCGAAATTTTGGTGGAAATTTGCACAAATTTACTTTGGCCCCGGCCATCGGCGATTGTTTGGGATTCAGGCTCTGGCATAAATCGAGTGAAGCCGCCTGGAACAGTCGGCTTCAATTGCTTGGTTTCGATAGCAGGTAGCCAACATCCACGGTCTATGAAATTTGAATTTTAGATAGTGTGGAGATACACAGAAGTGGGAGTACGTTTTGTACTATTTTTAGCCTTGTTAGCGCAGATTTAATGCTTTAAAATTCTTTAGAATTGTATAAAGTAATTAAATTTATGTTTAATGAAAAACAAACATACATCAGAAAATTGAATGTTGCTGAATGTTACTTTCTGAGTGGAAAAACATATTAAAATCAATATACTTTTAACAGTTTATGAATTTCAAACAATTTTAATAATATGGCTTTAAAACATAAAATTTAATTCAATTTTTCGTTAGTCAAACAAATGAAAGCAAGCTGAATTTCCAAGCTCACATTTGAAAATCCTCCAAACTTTATGGTACAAATTTAAACCAGAACTCCGGAGATTTGTTTGAAACATTGTCCGAAACTAATAAAAGCATTTGTTTGATTTGTTCGTGGATTTGAATGTCAGCAGCTGCTGTGAATATACGTTTCCTGGCATATCCTGGCCTGTGGCCAGTGTGGCCGATCCTATTCGGGGCTACTCACTTGAGAAAATCGCCGGTGGAGGGACGCAGGACAATGGCGCACGGATGCTGTGTGGCCCGCACAAAGGGATATGGCAGACGGAAGGGCAGGAGCAGCAGGCGTGGCTTCTGTCCGCCCCTGTCCAGTTCGGTTTTTGAATCCGCATCCGCATTCGCATCCGCACTCGCATCCGCATCCGCGTCCAGTGGCGCATTGCAATGGGGACAAGTGTGCGGCAAAGTGAAGCAGAAAACTTTCACGTTGCAGTGATGAAAACAGAGAATGCCCGGATCCGAGGTAATTGTGGTTGTACTTGTCGTTGCCAACATGGCTCCGCTCCGTGTGGGGTTTCCTAAACAGAGAAAAAATATTATATATTTATTTTCAGCATTTAAAGGTATTAATAACAGTCTTCATTATATCAAGGAGGTCCTACAAACGGTTTTTTATTTAAGAATATGCTTTCCATTGTTGATTTTGGGCTAAGAATATTTTTTCTAGATTTAAAAAAAAATTTTTATTTTACAGATTTTTAAAATAACTCTAGCTGAGTTTTAATTTAAATTTATTTGTAGGTAAGACGGTAAAACAAATATATTTTTGTACTTTTTTTGTTACCAATGATATTTTTTCCGCGTGCAATAGGTGGCAACTCCCGGATCCTGGTTTTTTAGACCCTGGCTCCTGGCTCCTGGACTCGCCCTCCTCTTGCCTCCCTGTCCCTCTGGTTGGGTTCCTGGTGCCCGTATTATAATTGATACACTTTGTCTATTGTGCCAGTCGCCTCATCGCCAACCTATCTATGTTACATCGTCCTCGTCCTTGTCCTGGTCCCTGCGGCCTCCTGTCTTTGGTGATTGCGGTTTTTGGCCAGGCCTGAAACGAAACGAGACGTTACGAAAAATTCTTGTAAATAAGCCGAAAACAGACGAAGTTGCGACCCAAAGCGGTTGGCCCAGCACATTCCATTTCTGTGGTCAAAATGAAGGTAAGAACCGGGCATAAGAGAGTTAGCCGGGAGCTAGAACAAAAAGTAGGCAGCTCTATGCGGCATTTGTCATCATTATTGGCTGGGCTTTGTTAAAGGATATTTAAAAGGTTTCTGGTGTTGCAGGTGTAAGTGAGGCAAAAATGGTCAAGAAGGAAAGTAATGAGTCAGAAGTATTACGAATGGAAGCTATAACATGGCTTCTTCTTCTGGAATTAAAACCTAAAGGATTTAATTTCTATTAGAGCCAAGTGCAAAATGTAATTAAAATACGTTTTCAAGTCATATAAGTATTGTCATATAGTTTATTAATATTTTCAATACTTCGTTTGAGTTAAACAAAATTGAACTTGAAGCACCTATCCATTTTTCAAATTTTCTATAATACTATGGTATATTTATACCTTTATTTTATTATCTAACAATTAATAATATAAAAAACAAATCAAATGTATATTTTTTGTATGTATGTCCTTGGCAATTTATTGCTTTATCAAAAAATAAAATGCTTACAACTTCTTCTAACCAAGAAAAGCTATAAATAATTGAGCTTATATTTTGGCCATCAAAAATTGCCAGTACACTACAGGAAAAGTTAGCGTGTCCCCCAAAATTAGACCCCCTTCAAGACAATTAATGCAATGACGTTGAAAACGTCTACCAACCCTTCGCCACTTGCCCGAAAGAAATCAGTTCTAACCCCGAAAGCCACACCCTCAGCCGAGTGAGCCTCCTCAATCAATTAAATTCGTAGAAAAGTGCCGTGGAAAAGCCACCCTCGCCAGCAGTCACATGTTGGCCAGCGAAGAAAGCCGGCTGCCAGCCCAAAAGCGGGCCAACACACAAAAACGTAAACAAACCGGCAAAATGCAAAGTCACCACCGGCACAAGGAAAATGCGGAAAACTCACCAAAAAATCGTCAGACAAATTGCCCAAAACACCTAAGAGAGACAGAGAGAGCGCTGCGAAGAGAGCCAGGGAAATTCCGGACACCGGAGGTGGAAAATGCATAATTCACGAGTGCAGAATTTCCCGGCTCGTCGGGAACTCGGCTTTCGAAAGCGGGACGATGGCTCGAAGGAAGCTCGAGGCGAACCAGTTGACGGCGAGCCGTTCGAGCAGACGGTCGTGTTTCAGTCGCAGTTCCTCGAGGCAAGTGTCCCGGAACCCCATCGCATCGAACCCCATAGAAAGTCCATCATTAGTGCAACGATATAAAGTGTTTGAGAATAACAAAAAAAAAACCGAATAAAAACTGTGCAAGTACGAATAAAAACGTGGCATTATCCTGACAAACAAAATCCGAGAAAACCAAAAAAAAAAAAATCCAGTAACGAACGGTCGCCAAGTGAAGTTGTTTACAACTTGCGGTCAGGACTTTTTCGAATTTTAAGGGGTTTTCGTGTTAGTTTGTGTGGTTTTCCGCCCGCCCCCAAGCCCTGTGTGTTTGTGTTGTGCTGCTGCAAAGTGGGAGACGCCATGGCAACACATTGCTAATCGATGACGTGACCAAAAACAACAAAGAATACAAAAGCAAACCACAAAATACAACAAAGAAAAACCAAAAAAAAAAAAAAAAAACAGGACACCCCTCTTCACACTTGGGATAACACAAGGATAATGACCATAAACTGATTTGGTATGTGGCAATCAACATTTTGACAGCAGCGAGCCCTCAGAAAAAATATGTGCCGTAAATTTGGCCAACTGATAAAACCAAAAATGTATTTTTGATGGCCCGAAGAGGGAAAACATTTAAGCTTCTTAACTGCTCCGGCTCAACCTCTTTTATTTTGCCGCATTTCAAGATCAACAGAGATATGGCGGGCGAGGAAAGTTGACATTCCGCAAACACAAGCCCGGAGAAACTTTGACTATTCTGGAATTGCCAAAGGATATAATTTATTTCAACTTTTCTGCTTTTCAGCTACCACTCACTGGCTTAACCCAATTAGTGGGCGTGGCCCTTGTGCGAAATTAAAATGTTTACTTGGCCAACTTGCCAAAAACAAAAAAAAAAAACAAATTTTGGCAAACTATTCATGCAACTTTTTGTGACAGATTAAGTAGATAATTTTCATGAAATGGGTCGCAAAGGGTTAAAATGTGTGGCACATATTTTTAGAGCAAGCTTAGCATAAAAAAAGGTAGTTTCAATTTAAACAAGAGTACATTTTTTACTACTTCCTTACCTCATATTGAAAATATAATTTTTTTACTTGCGGGGAACTTGTTTTCTTTTATAAGCAAAGCTTATATCCTTATTCAGAGCAAAGAAAAAAACTTTGAGCATGAACTTTCTCATTATAAGTTTTAGCTGCCTTAAAGTTAGTAGCTTGCTTAACTTATTTACGTTTCAAAAGTTCGCTTTATTTGTTTAACTATAAAACCTGAAACCATTATTTAAATATAAATTAAAATAAATGTTTGCTTTAAAAATACCTAAATGCCAAAATTAAAATGCAAATAGCAGCTGAGTAAATGCGAGAAAACGCAAATATTTAATATTTATTTTACGCAAACTGCTTTGCGAAACTGATACTTTAACAAATTAAATTTGTTTTATTGCCAAACAAAAAGTCCAATTGCCTAAGCTTAGGGCCCTAAATTAGCCAGACAAACAAGCAAAAGAAAATAAATTTGAAAATTTTTGTTTAAGGCCTGGCTTTAAGTTCTTAAAAAAAAAGTAAAAGAACGTGGAAAACAAGCAGGATAACAAATGCAATAAAGGATGTGACAACCGGCCTTTGGAGACACGAAAAGAAAGTAACCAGAGGTAGAAGGACTTTAACAGCAACAATTTGGGACAAATCCAAACAAACTTTATCTTCATGTTGTTTGCCAACTTGAATTAAACACGCCCCCAACACACATGAAAAAAAAATAGTGAGTGAAAATCTCAAAGAGTTGCGAGAAATGAAATTACAACTTGCATCCTCTTCCGGGCTTTTTTTCCTCTTTGGCCAGGCCAGACTTGGCCAGGACCTTCAAAAAGGAATTGTTTGGCCAAGGCAAACACAGAAAGCCAGCAACAAGAAGGAACGAAAAAAATGTCTGAAATCAAGTTAAGTTTACGAATTTTTAGTGCACTCACAAGAGGAGAAAGAACACAGGGAAGAACATAAAAATAAAGAATAAGGTATTTACAGGGCATACGGCATTTTAAGAATGCAGAGTGCCAAGAAAATCAGGATCTTTTTTTGTGTTTTTTTGGTTAACTTTTTTCACGCCGGGCAGGCGCAAAAATGGTGAACATAAATCATAATGTTTTCTCACAATGCGAACTTGAAATGCCCTTACGTTATCAGAAATTGTGGATTATGTTATAAAAAATATTTAAATAAATATTTTTAATAGTGCCAGAAAGTAGGCAAGTAGCAATTACAACTACGATCTTGTGTAATGCTTCAAAGATGTTTTGAGTGCTCTCACTATTATGTTTTTTACTTCAAAAAATGTACTCATTCATTTCTTGATCCTTCACGCTTTATTTAACAAACTCCTATATTTTTGCATATCCTTTTGCAACTCACTTACTTTTCAAACATCTCCCCTTGCAAGGGCATCCAAGAGACAAGTGAATAATTAAGAGTGAGAAGGAACGGAGCTGCCAGGACCTGCCAGTAAGTAAATTTAACGGCAACGACTGACAGTAAAAATTGCTCAACATTTTATTGCCCTTCGCTTGCCCCTTTTCTTGACGCTTTACGTCCTTATTTTTGCTCGCCTTCTTTTGTTAAAGTTTTTTTTTTATATTTCGGTCCGCATTTGGTGACGCAGGATATAAATTACAGTGGGAACAATAAGAGCAACAACAGCAGCCGCTACAACAAGTGTTCGGTGAATTAATAACAAAACGGTGACAATAACGACAAAGTTGAGAATCCTGAAGGGCCGCCTCGCAAATGAAATAAGCCGAGTTGACAACTTTGAAAGCGGCTTCCAGTGCCCCAAAGAGGAACTCAAAATTCCCTGCAATGCGTGAATTAATTCAGCAGACACGAGACTCTCACACACGCGATGCGATGCGAGTTTTGGGGGCCAAAAGGGCAGGTGCGTGCTGGGAAAACCGCACAGCAATGGGGTCTGAAGGAAAACTTTTCTCTTTTACGCAGCAAACTAATTAGGGCAGTTTGGAAAATGCTGCATAAATAAATCAATTTTTAGGGAATGGTAACAATGGCTTGAAGTTTTTTTTTTTTTATATCTGGATAAATTTTACAAAGGAGCTTTGGGGATATCATAAATCTTTATATCAGGGGCGATCGATACAAATTTTTATAAAAGGGAGCAAGACACTATTTCAAGCTCGATAGAAAATATTCTTCCTTTAATATGTCTTTTCTGCTATAAATACCCCCTTTTCGCAGAGCCCCTGGCTAAAGGTCTTCTACACTTGTGCCGCATGCTGTCGTTACCTCACCTCCGAGTTCCGCTCTCCGATTTTCCCCTTGCTTTTTCACCTTTCTCGGAGCATTTTCTCCTTCAGCCTTCAGCCCCTTGGCAGCTTCATAAAGCCAAGTGTTTGCGCTTTGAAGTTTCCGCTTCCGCAGTTAACAACGAATTGTTGTTGTGGCTGGTTGTTTGTTGTTGTCACTGGTTGTTGTTTTTGGTAGTTGTTGTTGCTGTTGCGGCACAGCATAAAACATACTTATCCAGAAGTTGGTGGCACATCCGAAAAACACCAGGACATCCACATTTACGGATACACTGCTGACAATCTAGCACGAAGAAAAGTTAAAGTTTTCCTAAAGTATTTCTAAAATATTAATTAAGTGCTGAGAAGACGTTTAAATATATTTTATAAATGTTTAAAATTAAAGAGCAAAAGCTTTCGTTAGCCAATTGGTATTGTTAAAATAGAGTCTTTCAAATACAAAATATCTCAATGGTTTAAAAGGTAAATTTTAAAAAAATTTAATTATATTATAATATTAAAAGTGATCTTCGTTTTTTATTATTATATAATATACCATTTTCTGTGTAATTTTCCCTTTGATAATAATATTGTAAAGGGTTGGCTTTGATTTTCTTTCTTTAATCATAATATATTATATCATGAAATATAAGATTCTTGGCTTAAAAACAGTAATAACCATTTTACTGAATTATTTGACATAATAAACAGCTGATTTATTTGAATGTTCTAGTAAATTATTAAAGTTTATCTAAGAACTAAAGATTAATTTAGCATAACTCCTTTTTAAGTGTAACAAAAGAATCCCAATTCTGAGGCACTTGTCGTGTTTTCCTCCGGCTGCATTGTTGTTCACCTTTTGGCGTCGCATCTGTTCCTTGAATCACGCAAAATGTAAATTACAAATTTATTCCCGTTCTCGCCTTACCCCAAAGCATCTAATTAAGTTTGGAAATTGTTTGCTCGAACAGAAGCCAGTGGCTGGGTAACTTTAGAGTAAATATTTAGTTGGCTTTTAACGTTGCCGAAACTCAAAGAGTTCACTTATATTTATTGTTAAAGGAAAGGCCATCGTTAAAACATAATTAATTCATCTGTTATTTGAAAGTTTCCAGGACCTTGATTATCAAATTATTTGAAGCAACATAATCGCAGAGAATCTACTTGATCTTTAATCCTGCGTGAGAGTCCTTTATTTACACTTTTGTATTATAAATATTTGTACACGTTGCGGTCATAAACAACGACAGATTCATGGAATTTTATTACGCATTTTTATGCGCCGAAAAACCGAAAGAACAAATGCCAGGAGTATGAATAAAATTGTGAGCAGCCGCGAAGAGGATTGCCAGAGTTGAAGGAAACTCGATATGGGCGGGCGAAAAAAAATAAGTGAAAGCGAGGTGGCAGAAGGCAAACACTTTCACTTTGTGCCCATTTAAGGTCGTGTGTGGTACGTGCAATAAATAAGCGACTTATTTATGCCCCTCACACGGACACGGACACAGACAGCACCAATAACAAAGTATTTGGGTTAGTAATGCCATTTACGAGGCAAAACAAACATAAAGCAAAAATGTAAAAAAGCTCTGTTTACGTTTATGTTCATGCCGGTAAATCCGTCTTCAATGTAAGCTCTCTGCTAAATCTTAAACAAAGCAAAAAAGTATTTAAATATATATGTTGTATGTATGTATATATAGAGAGGAAAGCCCAGCGAACGTTCGTCTATTTAACTAACTGTGCATAATTCATAATTTAATTAAGAACTCGGCGAAATGAAAAAAGTTACACGAGGGACATTGACGCTCGCCCTTCCTCTACCTCTCACTTTAAACGTCCTCATTCACGCACTGAAAATAAAGTCTTCGTAAATTGAATATTGTTGAAATTTTAGTTTGGAATCCAAAAGTAATTTCTAAAACGTACAGGACTATTAAATAATTATATGTTTATTTTATAATTCTGTAGATTTAATGTTAATCCTAGCACCAAATCTTTGAGATTTAGGAATTTTAAAGAGGGTTACCGTAAATCGATCTTTAACATACGAAATATAAAGAAATTACCAGACCTTTAAAAGTGGCATATTTTTGGTAAATAAAAACCTTTTAATATATCCCATTCGCCTTTAAGATTTTTTGTTCAGTGTCTCGGTATCTCAGTCTCCATTTTCCGTCTCGTGCAATTGTGTGTGCCAGTCGATGGCTGAGAAGCCCTGCCACAGTTGCTGGCGATGGTTAACGCTTTTAAGTGCGGCCAAAGCGCGGGTCTCTGTGTGTGTGTGTGTGTAGGTGGCTCGTCATCTTGGCCATGTGGTGGTGGTGGAAGTGCTGCAAGTGGCCAACTGCCAACTACCAACTGCCAACGACGGTGCGGCCCATAAGTCAAGGAAATCTGCTCACCAAATGACAAGATTTTCCGTGGCTGAGGGAATGCATAAACAAAGCTCTAACCGGGATTACCCTCCGAGAGGTGTAAGCAGGCTTTGCTTATCTTGAAGATGCATTTCGTACAAGGGAAAACGATGGCCAGGGGAAATCAGGGGAATTATGGGGTACTGGGAATCCTTAAAAAAAGTTTTTTAATGAATTAAATAACTTCTAGTTTAATAAAAGAGGTTTAATTGGATAATTTCCCTGTTATTTCTTGACTAACTTAGAAAATAGCCCAAACTTAAAGTATGTCCTTATAAAACCCATAGTTTTTTGCTCCATTTTTTAAGAAGATTTTAAGTTTAAGGAAACATTTGCCCTAGTTACTCTCACTTTACTAATTTAATTAATTAGTTAATATTGCATCACTTTAAATATCTTTAAATATGGCTTAAATATTTCATTTCGACCCATTGAATTGCCACAAGTATCCGCCACAAAGTCTGCAATTGATTAAAACGCAATTCAGCGGCGCACCAAAGCATGCCATGGAATCAAAGCAAAAAGCAGACGCGGCCACAGAAGGGAAATCGGGAAAAGTCCAGCGACAAACCACAACCGGTTGTTCAGAGCATTGTTCGATTTTTCACCACCCCCTGCCTTGTCCCGTTTCCGACTCCCTTTTGGCCAACTCCGGCTGCCAACTTGTCACGGCAGCCCCTAACAAGCCGCACAAAAGACGTCTCCCTGCGACTTGGTCAGCTCTTCATTTGGTCAACTGCTGACAGCAACCACCACCAGCAACAGCAAACCTCCAACAACATCCACACAGTTTGGTGGTTTTCCCGAACCCCCTCTTTGTTCGCCCCTGCCCCCATCCCCATCCATGGTTAATTAACTTGCCTCGCATCGCTCCTTTGAGCGAGTTCATGCTTCCTTCGTTGCAACAAAGTTAAACGCTTTGACTTGTCGATGGGGGAAAAAAATAAAGAATGGATTTTACATCTACTAATTTAATTGCTGCGACGTGATATTGAAGGTGGGGGAAAATTCAATTGGGGAATTTCTGCGACATTTTATCGATTGAAAGTCGAAAGGCAACTTTGAAGTAATTAAACAAAAAGGGATTCATTTAGTTGCCTTTTAAAAGAGAAATTAATGTTGAATGAAACGGAATGTTTTAACTTTAAACTGTAAGCTTTTTCGGTTGTTAATTGAAAGCATTCTTGGCCTCACAATACTAAATAGATAAATAGTTTAAATATAATAAGCTGACCCATAAATAAATTCAACCTTCGGAATAATGTGAATTATCCAATTTAGTTTTCTTCCTAAAATCTCATTCCCTCCATAAACCAAATAAATTATCATTCCTTGAAATAGACACAGAGCCAAATTTGCATTTTCCTTTAAAGTTTCCCAGAATAAACTAATTTCCAACGCCAGCACGAATTTGCTGTTGTCTAGATGAGCGAGCTGCATTTAAATTAACTTCATTTTCTGCTCATTTGCAAATGCAAACATCCTTCGTCTCTCCGTAGTATACACGCGTGCAATTACAGTCGCCCACATAAATATACGGAGCTCAGGCATTTACTTAAGTTGCACAATTTTAATTACAATTGCTGGCAAAAACAGCAAGAACAACGGCAAGTTTCAGATAAAGTAGGCAACAAAGCATGGGCACGCCCACTAAAAAGATGGGAGTGTTAAAAAAAAAAATACAGAGACAAAAACACGAGAGCCAAGTGCAATAATAAACACAACGACGACAATCAGGGGTAGTGGAAAAATGCGGGAGGGGGCTAAGGGTTGGGGGTAAGAAAAGGGAAAACTCACACTGCGGAAGCGAAAAATTTTCATTTAAAGCGATAAAAACTTTTATAACCACTACGAAAAATGTGGAACTGTTTTTGGCCGCACGGCAGTATGCAACATTTGTACATAGCCGGCTCCTGCAGCTCACGCACACACTCAAATATTTACACAGTAAAAATATACCTATTATATCCTTATTAAATGTTTCTAAAAACCTTGGAGTTGCAATTCTTGTTTACTTAAGCCTCAGAGAGATGAAGTAGAGTTTTTTACGGATTTATTTTAAGCCAAACACTTAAAAGCCTGCTTAACGTGTTAATTTTAAATCTAAAATTAACAAACATTGAAGGATTTATTTATTTTCTATTCTTAATTTGTGTTCTTAGTAGTTACTTACTTACTTAATAGAATTTTTTCGCAATTACCTAAATAACCAGGAAAATATAAAATTAATTACGCCTTAATGGTTATTTTTACCTTTTTATTATTATTAAAATTCTAGTACAAAGATTTTCCTTCAGTGCATGGACATAGAGAAGTATAAAAACCAGAAGAAGAGGAGCCATCGGAGTTATCTCCGCCCACAATTTGGCTTGGTTTCCAGCCACTTGTATAATCGATGTATCCATGCCGATGCCTTTCTGCCTACACCGCCCCCAGCTACACGCCCCTTTCTCCTATTTTCCCTACAGCAGCCCCTCCTTTCACTCCCTCCCTCCGAGAAATCCCCCGTAACGCCCGACTGTCCTGCTCCTTTGTGTTGTTTATGTTACATTTGTGTGTTGCCTGCTTTTATTGCATTTGCGGCGTGATTTTCTGTGGCGGTGCGAGTAGGCGAAAATGGGAGAGCTTTCGGGCCAAGGCGAAGGCGGCAGGCGGCGGGTGCAAGGAGTTCTTCTCAAAGTGGAGCACTTTTACCACAGAAAAGCAAAACGAAAGTAGTGCAGGGGGATTAGGCAAGGGAAGAGCACACATTTTAGGCTTATGAGCATTGCCTGAGCATATTTCATGCTCATATTGATTTTTGATAGCAACCGAGAAAGCCAAAACGAAATGTGAAAATGAAAATGGGAAGAAGAAAATAAGCCGGGAAAATGCGGCAATTCCCCGATGAAAGTGCCATTTCCTCAAAAGCAATTGATAATTAGGAATTTAATTTCAAAAACGTAAATATTGAAGTTCAATTTAAATACCTGGACTTTATTCATAAAATTATTTATAATTCATCTCAAAGCTCTAGGAGTAATTAAAAATCAATCTAAACTCAAGATTCAATTACTTTCCTAAAAGCTTAGCACTGAATCGAGTTTCTTAAAGCAAATTCTTAGCTTGAAACTAAACATAAGCTTCTTAAACCAAAACCGATTGGCTTAAATTCCTTTTATTTGTATAAAATCAATCAAAACACCCAACCTGGTAAATAATAAATATGGTATCCTCTATCCAAAAGCAATTACTTGAGATTCCTTACATAATTAAGTGCTGAAATTCGAAACCTATACAATCAGGGACAAAACAAAATTGTCAACCATGGCCATCTCAACCAGAAAATGGTCAGATATACATTGATCAATGGCTGACTCACATTCAATTTACGTTTATTGAATCGCCAATGGCCGTATGGCCATCATAAACGAAACAAAACAAGCCCAGGACAAGCATGTGTCCACGGAATGCAACGCGATGTATATAAATTGCAAGACTAATACGTTTAAATAAATCTGCAGGCAGCACAGATTGCTTTAATAAATATTGGGGGGTGGCTTTTTCTTCCTGCAAAATGTGTTTACACAGACCAAGCGAGCAGCGGCTGGCACAATAGGAAACCCAAAGAAAATCAACGACAATTTTCGAAACATTTTTAAAAGGCATTTAGAAAACAAAGAGGCAAAACTACCCGGGCGGATGGCAGCCAAACAATGTTAATGCTAGGTCAGCATAAAGGGGGCTCAGAAAAAAGTCAAGGAGAGAGCGCCAAAGTCAAAGAAGGCGAACACATGGCGTATGCGCAATCTTCTTGTATCGTCCTTTTTTTCTGTGAGTGTGTGTGTGTGAGCGCGTGCTGACACTTAATCTTCCAGCTGACGCAGATGCAGCCCAGGATATGGCACTCATATATCTGGGCGGCTCTCAACTTCCTAGGCAACGGATGTCGCATGTTATCCTCCATCCTGGCTGTTCAAAAGGAAAAAAAAGGAAGAGCGTTACGGAGCAAAAGATATCAGCACAAAGCTAATGCACTAGCCATGGGTTTTGGCTTCTAGGCCAAAGGAACTGAATGCAAAATGGGTGAATTCAATTGGAAATTTAAGCAAAGCGAGGACTTACCTATTGTGTGGATATGCCAAAACAACCTTATTAAATTTTTAGGTGCAGTCAAAGGATTTAATGGAATATTCAAAACTTGCAGCTAAAGGATTGAATGGGATATTCAAAGGTTGAGAAATTCTTTCAAAGCTTAAATCAAGTTTTAATTAAATATTATTACTATGTACCATGGAATAAAGTAATTTAGAGGAGTCTGCTTAGATAAATTGATAAAGAACACAAGTATACATTTAAAAAGTAAATATATTTTAAAATAATGAAGAAAACCCATTAAATGCAGCAAATTTGTAATATATATTTATATTTCCCACTTGGTTTAAGTATCCCTTATTACTTGACCATTTCCCTATTTTTTTTTTTTTTTTTTGGCTAGTTCTCCATTATTTTTTGGGAAACCATTTCAACCCCCATTGAACCCACACTGCGTATGAGTTATGAAAATCATTTTCGAACATCATCAGCAGCAACTGTGACGGAGAAATGCTCACGAATACTTCAAAGTCAGAAATTGATTTAAGTCAATTAATTATAACGACTCGTAACAACAATAACAACAACCCTACTTTGGGGCCACGGCCTCTAACTAACATGCCAGGCATTCCCGCCCACCCTTTTTTGCTCATCCTTTTCGAGCCATAACCTCGGGAAAGCCACGTCACGTTTGTGCACAGCAAAAATAAATATAAATATATAAATTAATATTAAGATTGAAATGAAGAAGCATTTTAAATCTAGAAAATACCTCTTTTATATCTCTAAAAAATAATTATTGCTAGTGTGAAGTGTTTTTCACAGCCTAGATTAATATTTTTCAACAATTCAAATTATTTCAATAAAATAGTCTAAAGCAAATATAAATAAATTTATTTATTCCCAAATTTTTCTCCGTGTGGACCAACATCAGTTGGCCAGCTGCTTTTGGGTAGTCTATGCTTTCTGGGGAAGGGGCTGTTGGGTTGAACAGAAAGACCATGTAATCGTATTAAGCAAACGGAACTGGTAGCTGGCCGAGCACGTGTTTGCTGAGAGAGAGATGAGGGAACGAGCGAAATATAGGAATGGAGGGGTGGACAGACGGATAGGTGGACGGGTGGACAGGTGGACAGGTGGGCAAGTGGCAGGGGCGCAGGGGCACAGGGGTACTTAAAGGTAATTGTATTTGTGCACTGCAAACATGGCGTGTTTTATTAACAGAGAGAGCGAAAGAGCGAGAGTGGAATGTGTTTACTCATATGTCTTGTCAAAGACAAGTTAATTATTTTAACATGTGTGTGCGGCCCTGTATGTGCGTTGTTTATTTTTGGCCATCGATTTTCACACGCTCTACATTACAGTGCACAGGCACACAAAAAGCCGAATTTACAGGAGGATTCTGCTGGCTCAATGCCTTGGCATATTGCCGTCCTTATTATAAACTGGGCTGGCTCCCTGTTTCTTGGCACGCCCCTCTGTTGTCGGGCTTCAGAGTTTTTCCAAATATTTGCACAATATTTGTCAGAATTAATTAACAATATGAGTGAAAGCAACTGGAAAAGGGGAGAAAGAGGAGGGTACACTGTGTCGTCTCAGCATATTTCAACTTTTTTATACCAGGCACTTGTTTACTCGAAAGCGCTTTGCATAAATTGCAGAGCACAAGCCGGACAAAAAATGTGCACAATTTAATTAAATTTATGCGAGCAAATTTCGTTGGCTTGGAAATACCAAATAAATAAGAGCCATGGCTCTACGAAATATTAAAACAATTAGTTCCAAGTACAAGTGTCAAGTGGCCGAGAAGAGTCAACAAAGAAGAGTGTAAACATTGTACGGAAGGATAATCGTAAAAGACATGTAAATAAAGTTGGGGCAACAATAAATCCGAAGTTTATTGTCCATTGGAATTCAATTATTTTAAAAGGTTTAAATAATGCGAGGATATTTATTTAGCCAGGATAAAAAGAAATATAGTTTTGTTCTCTGTTGATGTGGAATTGGAATAAATTAAATTCTATTAATATGAATAATGAAAAGGTATCACAGGTAAAATTGTAGGATCCTTAAGAACAAGATAAAAATTATTTTTTTGGATTAATGTTCAATATTTTTGTAGCTGTAATTTAATAATTACAAATAGAACTTGAAAACTAATTAACCAAATATTCATTAAAAATTTCAATACTTCCTGTTCCCGCTAGGTAGTCCAGAATATCTTTCTACCAACTTGCCCCTGTAAATCACACCACAATCCATCACTATCCGTGTTTGTCCATTTATCTTCCCATCCTTTCCAGCATTTCTGCTGCCTCCTGGCGGGGTCTGTCCCTCGGCTGCTCATCATGAAGGGCTAACGAAGGAACCGAAAACCTGCTTATAATTACCCCAGCAGATTACACATTGCCTAACAAGGCCCATTCATTAATGTCATCAAATCCTTGAAGGACAGGCAACAACGTCTTCCATCTCGTCCTGCAAATTTGCAACATTATGTCAACACACCCTCGCACACACACACACAGAGTCGGCAAATGGGCCACGTTAATGGCAAATCCCCGGGCCCCAGCCGAGGAGCTCCAACCCCTGAGACTTCTACAAAGTTGCAGTTGCTGCAAATGCCATAAAAAGCCAAACAGAAACGGCAGCAACAGCAGTGGCAACAATAAAAGCCGAAACATCTAGGCTGCAGAGATCTCAGTTTTTGGCCACCGGCTTTTATTTCAGGTGGACGTGAATTTCCAGAACGAAAACGCTTTGGTTTTATGGCTCTTTTTGTGCTAGTTAACATTTTTGCAGCTACAAAAATCTCGCACAGCACCTGCAGGTGCCAGCAATTTGATGACATTTTCAGCTTAACGATAGTACTCAAAAACATCAAATTCATTAACGAAAATGTAACAAAAATCTTGTTAAAGTTTGCTGTTTAATTACACTTTTGAGGCGTTAAAAACAAAAAATCTTGGGAATTGTTGACATTGACCTGCAGGAAGTTTTTTTGTTGACTTAAATTTAACCCAGAGATTTTTGTTTAATTAGTTTTGATGGTTATTTGATTTTATACAAAATTTAACAAGTATGGAGGTTTAGAAAATACACCAAAGAAACTTTTTTAAAAGTAATTTACGCAGCTGAAGATGGTTTTATAAGTTTAACCAAAAAGTACTTACTCGTTTTATTGTTTCTTCTATCTAAACTTAGCTTTTTTAAAAAATACAAGTTAAGTTATTTTTCACCCATAATAACTTGTAATTCCCAACTGGTTTGTGTGCCATGAAAATGGACAAGATGTTGTTTGTTCCGTGTTGAATGGCTTTTCCAGCGAGGAGGGAAAAGTGCCTGCCACTCGGCAATGTTTCTGTGAAACTTGAACAACCCGAGGCGTCTTCTCTGGCAATTCGAGATTGCCTCTTCAGGACACTCAGCTCCCCGTCTCATACCATTCAGCCCGGTGACTTGGCTCTTGGCCAGTTCGAGCCATCCGTGCGCCTTTCATGCTGCCTGTGTTTACAAGCTAAATTCATTCGCCGCCTCTCGTCGCCTGCCGTCATCAGCAATGTGATGATATCCATGTAGCTCCAATAGCACCCCACCCCGTAGTCCTTCATCCTGAATGCCCTATCCTCAATCCTCCAGCCAGGTATTGCATTTTTTTCATCTCGGTCCTCATTGTTGTTAGCCTCCTGACAATGCAGTTGGTAATGGCAAAATGGCAGCAACAACGGTAACTGGAGCCTCATCAGCATCATCAGGATCTATTGCCTGGCGGCAACCTGACAGTACGGCATGCAGTCAGCAAAATATAGAGAAGTTTTCACTAATTTAATATTTAATTATCTAATTTCTTAGAGTTCTGCAATATATCTTTTTTAGGGGGAAAATCATTATTGTTTATCTACAAGATTGCTAATCAAGTATTTCCCTATTTATAAACTTAAGAAAAAGCAGCTTCATATTTCTCTAAAACATTTAATAATTAAAAAGAAATCTAGGACACCTTTTAGTAATATTTTTCGGCAAGTGCAGAATGTATCTGCGGATGGGTTTACACCAGTTGCCATGGCGATATATGATAAGTTTATGCGAGTCAGTCAACGTTAACGTTTGCATCTTTCAATTTGTGCAACGATTCTAATTTTTAGCCTCCCAGCTTCTACCCTTGTCCCGCATTATCTGGCTATAATCCCAACATTATGACTGACGCTGGCCATATCGTCGGACTTAAACCATATGGCCACAATCGCCTCACCCCCCGAAACAGTTGCAGTTCTCTGGCCAAGTTAAGTCGGATTTATGTTGATGGTGCAATGAAGTTATGAGGCGCCTGGCAGCGACTCTAACTAGTCCTGCTCCTGGTCCAGCTCCTACTCATTCCGTGTCCCCGGGTGCTGGTCCGTTGCCATAGCAAATGTCCGTTGCTTTGGTGCTTCTCTGTAATTGACGTTTGCTGGTTTCAGTTCCAAACTTGTCACTGAAATTTTTTTTAGTCGTAAATATTCCACGACTGCCAGGAAAAATATTTATTCTTTGTTCTGAGCGATGCGAAAAAAAGAAAAGTTGTTATATTTTCATCAGTTAGCTTAATATGTGAATGAATATTTTCGCTTTGCAAGCAAAGAAAAAAAATCTATAATTTAATTTTCTTTTTAATTTTCTTGTAACAAGAATACAATATTTGATTTATTAAAAGCAAATAACTTTGACACATAACTTTATATTATTTTTTAAATATCAAAAGTGCCCGTGCATCGCGGAAAAAGTATATGAAATAATGAAAAAATGTCACAAATTGTCTTAATTCTTTTTTATATTATTCTAATATCCCAATTCATACCCAAACTAACAACTGATTTTAGACTTGTACTCTGCAATAATCTGTAATTCCAGCCCTTCCCTCCAACGATTTAGTAGCTAGTTAAGTACCAAAAGCCCCGAAACTAACCCAAATCCATCCAACATATGTGTGATATGCGAACAAGTTCTAGGGTTTATGTTGACACATGTGTGATGGGGAAAATGGGAAAATGTTGTATACATCTGGACATCAGCAAAAGCGAAATGAAATGAAAAGACTCATGGCGGCATTATGGATTAGTTGTCCAGCTTTCTGAGCCGACAAATAAAACGATTTTCGACTGTCATACAAAGTGAGATGAGCTTTAAGGGTTTTAGTTTTGTGCTTAGCCAAAAGTTTATTTTCGGAACGTGCTGGTCTTCTCAAAAGGGTTTCCTTTTAAGTCAGGGTTTTTTGGTTTTTTTTGGTTTTTGAGGTGGTAAAAGAATAGAAATATTATTAAAATACGTATATTATCTTGCAAGCAATAGTTTGTATCAAATGGTAACATGTATCTTACCACCTTCCCTTTAAATCTGTTAAACAAGTTCAGCATTGAAATAAAATGTAATACAAATAAACATCACTCACTGCAATTGTTAACCAATTGTTGTGGCAACAATACCCTTTAACTATTTAATTGCCACTTGAGAGCGGCAAACCGAAAGCCTTTCACCATTTTTTAACAATTGTTGCGGCAAATATTATCCCAGAATATTCATGATTTTTCGTTGTATGCTCTCTCCACAATTTTTCCAGATTGCAAATTGAAATGGCAACAGCAACAACAATGTGAGCGACCGCAAGTGCAGCAATCCGAAGCAAAGAGCTCTGAAAATAAGCAGCAATAAAAAAGCAAACAAAGCACACAAATAAAAAAGGAATAGAAAATACCAGATAGAAGAGACAAATCATAAGCAAGGATGCCGGAAAATTGCGGGCTGTGAGCTGCAGGATGCGAATGCGATGCGAAGGCGACGCAGATTGCATTCAAGGACCGCTGGGCCAGCGAACAATCGGTGGGGCAAACAATGCGAACTAATAAAGCACTTAAGCGGATAGACAACGACAACGAGGAGGAGGACACCCAAGTGGAAGCAGTACTCCATCTCCAGCAGGACCAACGGCAGCGGCCGCACTAATCAAAGTCAGATTTCCCGTACCACGTGGCGTATGATCAACGTGCATTGGATTGATACACAGACAATGGCGGAATCGCCCCAAATTAGACGCGACATGGGTCGCCGCTGTTCCCGCCCATCGGGACAGTCTCCACGGGATGGCGAGGATGAAATCCACGACGCTAACCGAACAACCACGCCGCTGACAGCCAACGGAGCCACCACCACCGGAGGACTCGCGGCAGTTCAGTCGAAGGACATGCAACGAAACCACCTGCTAAAGATGCCAACCGCAACAATAGAAAAACCAACGATAACAGCCATTGCCACCACCAAATCATCATCAGTAGCAGCAGCAGCAGCAGCAGCATCATCAGCAGTAAGAGTCCCTCGCCGGGCACTAAGGATACTGGCCCAGAGCCTGCTGCTTCCAGCTTTAATCCTGGGAGTCCTCGTGGGCAGCAGCCAGGCGGGTTTCGCTTGCCTCAGCAATCCCTGTGTGTTCGGCGTCTGCATCGATGGCCTGAACAGGTGAGTCCAAGTAGAAAATTTCCCATAACAAATGGCCAAGGCTAGAGATGGGAGCTCCAATTAATCGTGAAGGATTAAAACCTCTATGCGGTATTTTTCTTAAATTAAAATAACTTAATTTGCTTTATTGTTAAGAAAAGCAATTCAAAGCTGTGGTTTCTTTCCCTTAAGAAGTAGTTAAGCACTGCACTGCAGCTCGGTAGATCCTGGGCCAGTGCAATTTGCCATCTATAGTAAGCCTTTTTTCTCCTGCTTATTATCGGCCAGGGCAGCGGCCAATAAGCCCCCGTCCAACGCATTTCGAGTGGCAATAAACTTGCTCCACTTGAGCATCAGGAGGGCTCCCAGTTTCAGTTGCAGTTCCGTTTCCATGCCATCCGATACCACACGATACTATATAATGCCATATATGTGGAGCCCTCGATGTTGATGCCGCCACTTTGCAGGGAAATGAATTTGCCACAGATGTTCCTCCTTCGCAGCCTTGGGTTTCATTTTCCGCTCCTGTGGCAGGACTCCCTTACCGCCATCCTTCACACTTTTTTTTATGCATGCCCGTTTAAATGGGGTTAAGTTGCGGCCACTAGAATTGCGCTGGGAGGAGTATGCTGAGTGGGTTTCAATTGCCAGCAGCTGGAAAATTATTAACTTGGGCGGCCAGCCAAAGTGCATTCTTAATGCGGAAAATTTACTGCCAAGATATGCTAAATATTTGGGGTTGCATTAAAAACATTTGCCTTGATTGTTGCGGGCACTTAATTTAATTACAAGATTTGCATTAATAATGCATAACTATTTTTGATTTTCTCATAGAATAGGTCTTAAATTTATCTAGGCATTTTGTAGCACATTGCCAAGGCTTTTTTGCATCTTCTTTGAAAGTAATCTATGCAAGTCCTCAGCACGTATATACCGGAAGTATCCCCTTAAATTGCTGCGCTTTCCGCCATTTAGTGGGGTAAGCTGGTGAGGCTCAACTGCCAGTGATATCACTCCACGATTTAGCCTCGGACAGACATATATACATTATGCACAAACAAGTTAGAAGACGATGGATTTTTTTCCATTTCCCCGCCACTACTACTGCGCAAACCAACATCGCTCTACTTGACGCCATTTATACAGCTAAGTAACTGCCATTTTATTTTTCCATGCTCACTTCGCGATATATGCAACCGCTAATCCCGCCCAGAACCACCCAAACCGCCGTCAGGAAAAGCGGTTAAGATATTTTTTTACGATAGCTCCACGCGAAAGCTGCAAGTCAAATGCGAATCGCGCGAAAAACCAGAAGCTTGAAATGTTTCTCCGGCTGCATTTGCCAGGCCAAAAAGAGGGAAAAACTAAGGCGATGGATGGAAAAGTTTATGTGTTGGCAAGCGAAATTTATAGCTGCAATTAAATTTAACACGATGCCATGAGATTTAAGCGGATTAACTGAATAGTTTTCGACCATCTTAAAGTTGGGCGACTAGCAAAAAAAAAAGTAAAGGAGAGAAACAGCGATTGGTAATCGCGGAGGAGTTTATTGCCACTGAAGAACATTGATATTTTATTGGTTTATCCCGGTTTATGCGCCCGATAAGCTTGCCTCTAACCGTTTTATGAGTTGGCTCTTTAAACTGCACAGGATCGACTGTAAAAGCTGGGAATGGGGATATGATTTGTTTGGCAAATGGCCAGGGCCATTAGGTAGTCGATTTCACACCACGAATACAAATTCTCAGGAACACGGTGGCTTGTTACTTTATTATTGCCTACTTTTAGGCACCTCCTTGAGTGAATTCAACCCGCTGGAGATTTCTGTTGTATAAATAGAAAACCAACTCTTATGACTGAACCGAAACAGGCTGCCACTTTCTCCGATCGGCCTTTCCACTCTGGTATTCAGCCCACAGAGTGGCAGCTCAGTGCCATTATGTAGTCATTTCCCAATTGCTCCTGGCTGAAGGCAACAAATCAAACGGTCTCCGGGGTGAAAATGTCCAACCGAAGGCCATAATCAGCCCGAATCTCGAGGGCTTCAGTGGAACGGGACTGTGAGAACAACAGACGAGTGTGTCTAGCTAAGACCATAACAGACAAGTGCAGCGGGAGCCTTCGGCTGCCCGGCCACCTGCATCCTAATGTAATCCATTATAAGGGACAACAGTAAGCCAGACCCAGGCCCCCAACACAACATCCCCAGCCGGGGAGGAAACTTCTTTAATTAAGCTGGCGATGCTCCGGTTACCTGGCATCAGCTCTCTCTCTCTCTCTTCCATATCTGCAGTCCTGCCCAGCAGCTTACACTCTTCCGCAGCTCCCCTGACACATTTTTGGCTCTTTGCATTTCCGCCTCTGTTTCAATTTCAGTTTCGGGCAAGGCAATGAAATAGGAATATAAATGGAAATGGAAAACGAGAACCCAATCCCAAATGTCTACCAAATATTTATTTCCACAACTCAAGTGTAGTGTGGCAGGCCGGCCAAGAGTTTATGGCACTCAACTGGCCAGCGAGTCGGTTGTAGGGTACATAATATGTGTGCATTGCCTGCAGGCATGCAGGCAGGAGATCTGAGCGTGAAAAGTCAGTGTAATTTATTCTGGGAAAGTGCTGCAACGACAATGAGTGCTAGAGTCGGAAGATATATGGAATATTAATAAATAATTAAACAAAGAAAGTAAAAAAAAATCTGTTTTTACAAACTACAGGGAGAATATATTGTTATTAATACATTAAATGTTTACAAAAAAAAATTATTTACCTACCAAAATGTTTAGAGAAAATTAAATATGATTTAAAATAAACTTAAAATACAAAAAAGATTTTTTTAAGTAAGTTCCAAGTTTTTCCAATATCTCAGAGATTGTTATTTTAAGAGGTATTATATTTTCTATAAATTAAAATTTATTTTTTAAGGCCTAAAGTCACAAACGCGGCGTTTTTTAATTAGTTCTGTCCGCTGTATAGCCACAAAAAACTATTGATTGCGTTTTAGCTCGCTAGGCAGGTTAGATAGCCAGGGTTATGCCGTATCTATTCGCCCATCTGTGGGCGGGAACCGTCACTTCAATTACGCCAAACTGCCATTATAGTCCGGAGTGGTGTGCACCGTGTTATCTACGCTCTCCGTCCTGCCCGTGTTGTGCCATTTGCTGTAACTATTTTTATCCAAAGCATTTTGTTCGCCTTCTCGTTTTACCACACTCTCTAACTATGGTATTTTTTTCTGTTGTTCCATTTCTTTTGCCCTGCCGCTGCTGCCGCTGCTGCTGTTTTTTCGCAACGTTTGATGCATCATTGACACACCGTTCCTCCCACGGATATACCCACGTGTGCCGATGATAACAACAACAACAAAAACAACAACAACTACTATCCGGAACTATGGGGAAAACTACAAATACAACTACAACAGCTCGTACTCGTGTTACTGCATTGATGGCTACACAGGGATCCAGTGCCAAACGAATTGGGACGAATGCTGGTCGGGCCCCTGTCAAAATGGCGGGACATGTGTGGACGGTGTGGCCTACTACAATTGTACGTGTCCGGAAGGATTTTCCGGTAAGTGTGCTCCTGCTCTTGCCATCTATACATGGGTGTGGGTGTGGGTGTAAGGTGTGGAAGTGGAGGTGGGTGTGCTAGTGGATGAATGAGGTTTATTTTTGGGGCCAGAAGCATTCAACTAAAATGCACAAAACTAAACCTTTCACAGAACAAATTCGGAAAGAATTGTGAACTATTATTACTATTAATAAAGAAAAAATTAACAATAACATATAAGTAATAAAAATAAAATAATAAAAAATGCTTCGGGATATTTTCTAAAGCGAAGAAAGATTAGAAAATTGGTAACGATTTTTATACGAATTTTGAACTTGGAAATAAATTTTGTTCTAAAAAATAAATATGCAAATGTGATTTTAGGGATCACCTCAACACCCTAGAATTTCATAGACTATTTTTTTAACTCACAGTGCAGTTAAGCAAATAGGAAAACGAAGGAATAAAGGACTTTGCAGGCAAAGTGGAGTGGCAAGCCAGTTGAGTGGGTGAAGTCCCTCTTCCGTTCCACGTGCGAAATGTATTTTTATTAAGCCAAACATAAAAAACCCAGTCTCACTTGGTGGCTTGCACTTGGTCTAGAGACAGTTCCCCGAGCTGCGAGACGCGTACTCCAGCAAATAGAGAGGAATTCCTGCCAGGAAGCGCGCGCACACACACAGGATTCTTTTTTGGCCCCAAACGTATTTGTAAAATTTACGCGATACCAGGGAGCGAGGGCGGGAGGGTGAGCGAAGTAGAACGAAATAAAAAAATATAACGTACAATGCTCGTTTTTACTTATTTTCCCGGCATTTGCTCACATGTGTCTATTCTTCTTTTAACGCGTCCTGAGAGAGCCAACGGGGAGAGAAAAAACTTCAAATATAACATAGAGAAAAGCAAACGGAAAAGAAAACACGGAGCCATTGAAGTGCAGAAGCCTTTTATACCCTTCAAATTGTGTTGATTTGGTGGGGAGAGACTTTGAGGGGGTATTTTCAACAGGATAAGGACTTAAATTTAAATGCATTATCCGGATTAGGAAATAAGAATTAGGAACTTCTCTGTAAAATCTTGTTTATGGCTATTCATTTTAAAATACTTATCATGCTTGTAAATCTTGAGTTGGAAATAAAAAAAAAGTTATAGAAGCTTTCCTATTTTCTGTACAAAATATTATATTGAAGGCTAGTATACCCTATTTCTTTACTCAATTAGTATCAGATATTTTAACAATGTAATTCGGAGTGACAATGATTTATTTTCATGAAGTTCGGCATTGATTGACTCTAAGGGATCGTAAGTTTAAGAAGAAAGTCCACCTACCAGCAGTATACCTTAATTCTTTAATGAAACTTGTAGAGTAATTCCCAAGGAATACATATGTTAGGCTTTACTTCAATCCCTAATACCCCAATCCGTAAGAGCATTTGAAAAAGCGAGATGATCAGAGCCAAGCGAGAAAAACGCTTTGAGAGATCTCTCCAAAGACGTTCAAACGAAGGCAATGACGGGGGATAAACCTAGGGGAAATCGAGGAAAATGCGAGAAGTGGAAAGTGGAAATGGGAAGTGCGAAAGCCAAAGCTGGCAAACCGGCTTTAATGTTGTCTATTGTGGTAGTCAATGTTGGGTGCTTAACGTGCCACTTGCCACGTGTGTGTGTGCGTTCGTATCTGTGTTGGCCAAGTACGGAAGTCTAACCATGAATGTATCTAATGTTCATCCTTTGGGCTCCGTGTACTCTCCACTCGTACGTACACACATAAACACATTTACTTGTGGTACGTGCAAGAAGCACTTAGTGTCCGTCCATATCCTTTTTACACTTTTTTCTCCCCTCCTAGCCGACCCGCTCGCACGTCTCCTCCTTGGACGTCGCCACAAAGTTGACTTTATAAAATTTAGTGAAATTTATAGCCAGCGCATCTAGGTGCAATACGTACTATATTTGTATTTGTTGCCGTATCAACGCCAAACTAAAGCCGAAATACAAATTGCCGCAAATTTGTTCAGGAACTTTGCTGATGAGTTCAACGAGTGCAGGAACACCAGCTGAACAATCAGGCCAAGAGCGGTGGCCAAGTGGATGCGGGGTGGGAGTGGTTCCGAGTAGACCAGAGTCATTGAGTCAGTCAGCTTGGTCCCAAAAGGATCTTGGGAATAAATTACAGACACACACAAATGTTGGCTAAGCCCGGAACATAGTTTACATGTGTTTTCCGGCTGGCCGACTGCATCCGAATTGAAATAATGGAGATGCGAATTGCGGGTGATTGAAAGTTGTGTTTTTATTTCAAGTCATCCTTGAGACTGTGGAGAGTGCTTTGTGGAAGCTCGAGTGGCAGAGGTTTTAGGATATTAAAATATTTACAAAAGGTTCCTCAGCTTAAATACAAAAGTTCTGGGGTGTGTGTTTGGAATTGGCTTAACTATAGGTTATGCTAGACTTTACCCTGAGTTCATAATTTACCCATTTGCACTGCTTACACGATGAAATTAATATTTCATTATTTTAAATTAAGTTCTTCATTCTTTGCTTGCACAATATATTTTTTTTTATAATATTTATTAGCTTTCAAGAGCCTTTAATTAATTGCACTAGGCACATTTTAAATAGAAATAGTAGATTGATTAATTTATTATCATATTAAAATACACAGCTTAATTTATGCGTTTATATTCAAAATTTAAAGTAAACATTTGCAAAGTCTCTTAAATTCTATGATAAAATCCAATTTCTATAAACAAAACCCCAGCATAAATCTTGAATAACTGCAATTCCTCCCAATTTAATCACTCAAACGACCCGCCCGCTTAGAGAGCTTCGCTTTCCCATCGTGAAACAACTTTTATTGTTTCGCTCCCCAACCGAAACAATTGCATTAATTTAACATAAATAGAGCAGAGTCGAGCGAAGCAACAAACGCAGGAAAAACAAAGGCCGACAAAGTATAAGCACTGCAAATGAAATCAACACAAAAACAAATAAAATTATGCACTGCCTGCAATCTCTCCAGTGCCCCGGTTTTCACCCCCCCATTTTCCACGGATTTTTCCGCAGGAACTAAGCGATTCCATTGCAAATTGCTTGCAGTCGAGGCAGCAAGCAAAAAAAAAAGACAAACCCAAATGTAAATAAAGCAAAAAATTGCATAACAAATTCGGCGCATAAAAAGGGAAAACGAAATATGCTTTTGGACAAGGCGGCCGCATAAAAAAATCCTATATATACACACTCATATATAATAAATAGATTTTTTGCCAAAAGCACGCGAAATGTCGGAAATGAAGCTGTAAACGCCATGCAAAAAAGGAGACGAAAAATGCGGGTAAAAATCTTTAAAAAAACACCAAGTTGAAAATGGAAGGAAATGCTGGGAAATTTTGAAATGAAATGCAGTGCATGAATAGGAGTCTAACACAAAACAAAGCGAAAGTAACGGATGCAAAGGGTTCTGGAAAAAGGCACGAGAGGAAAGGCGGAAAGCGGGAAAATGGGCAGACGCCTCGGGCATTATTTAACCGCTCATTGAGTTATGGAAAGCTTTCACCTTGGCCACCTCACTCTCGCCTCCTTTTAGCTCCTTTTCGACCCCCTTTTGGGGGCATTAAAAAGTATTTCCCAATGCAAATAAAAGGGACCGCGAGATAATGTCTGAGCGGGACAGCAGCATTCTAATTAATTTTATGAGCTTCCTTTGCCTTTCTATTGCATTGCGCATATTTTCGTGGGGTTTTTCCATTTATTTTTCAACGCTTGTGTTTATGCCTTTTGAAGTGGTTGCAGCATACATAGGCTATAGATACGGCTTTGGCCTGTTCCACTTACCAATTCTTTGGGCCCGTCTCTATGACTTTGGGGATAATGTTGCTCCCTGGAATATGGTCGCTTTGATTGGGTTTTCACTTTTAGCGCTGCACTCTGGCGGCTTTGATGCTTTAACCTGGTTAAATCAGGCTAATTACGGTATTAGCTGAAATGAAAGAATATTCATAATTTCATTACACAAATATATTGAACTATTTAGGCTAGGGATTATTAAAAATGTATTAAAAAAGAGCTTTTTCACTAAATTAGCAAGAACTAAAAGCTTAAAATAAAATAAATGAAACTAGCTATTAATATGCATTTAGGTTTATTTTGTTTTTTTTTTTAATCTAGAAGATTTGAAGTATTATTTATTAGTTGGAATGATAAGCCATTACCCTTAAAAATACATTCCAAAATTCCCTTATCCTCCTGCCTTTCAAGATCATCCTTGGGATAAAGGCATGAACTATTGTGCAGCTTCCAAGGAATCTGCAATCTTCTGTCTGTAAGCCCCTACGACTTAACCTTGCTCTCCTGACACAAACAAACACACACTCGCGGGTACACACTCGCAATTACGCACACAATCGCAATGGCGGCGCAATCCAATAACAAAGCGTGGGCATTCCTTTGTCCTTTTGCTCCTTGGCTGCTGCCTGCCTTTATGCAATCATTGCAGCCAAAACCAAAACCATTGGAGAAGCGGAAAACGGGGTGGGGTTGAAAAGCTCTAGAGTCCGTTGCTGTGCGAAAACAATAAAGTGCGGGGGCAAAGGATGGACTCTGCGTGGCTGCGGGAAGGTCTTCCCGGGCCTATTCACCATTGAAATTTCGCATTCCGCATTTCACATTCATGCAAATGCAGCAAATCAACAATGAAAAAATAATAAAGGATTGCGATGGGAGAATTGTGGTCAAAACGAAGTGGAAAGCACTCTTAAAAAAAGCTTATGAACAGCGATTCTGCACGGTAACTTAATTAAATAAGAATTAACTTTCCTTTTATTTAAATTGAAGTTGTAAAGTAATTAAATGCCTTGTAAAATAAAAATAATAAATAAAGCCAAAAGCTTGGCTGTACAACTGTTTCTGACATCGTCAGTAGCGTCATCAGTATTCGATTGCTGACTCTCCTCAAAATACAAAAGTTTTTAGCTAGATTCCTTTGATAATTCTAAGGTTAAATTAAAAATTATTCAAGTAATATCGCTAGTTCTTAAAAAATATTATTTAATTTTTTTGTAGCATACTTTTGGGCACTTTTTTTTTATTTAAGAACTAGTAATTTCTGTAGCACTCCTTTAAATGATAAATTAATATTTTAATTATATCTTACCAATATACAAAACTTTTAAGTATATGAAGAATCTATTATTTATAACAGCTTTTTTGAGATATTCATAGTTTTTTTGCTCCCAACTTAACTATGGAAAGCCAACTTATTAGAGTATAAATATGAAAAGCCATTCGAATTGCAGCAGTGCGCTTCGCTTTTTTATTCTCCGAGCACTTTTCGTTTTGTTTTCCACACACACACACACTCAGTTGATATTTTATCGTAATTTTCCTGGGTGCCTGACTTTTTTAGGACTGCTTCATCAGCGGGTTTTGAGCGAACGAGTGCGTGTGTGTGCATAAATTTGCACCTGCTCAACCGTTCACCTGTTCGCCCTGCTCGGCTCCGCGTTTCCTTGCTGGCAATTTGCACACGTTTTCGCGATGCCAGGTAGATAGGTGCAATCAAGCATCAGGTTGCTCATTCATCGTTTCATGGCTTCATACATATATCGAATGCAGTCTCCCCTGATTTTGCTCCCATTTTAATCAGCGAGGGCTCCGCTTTAAGGCCTGCCCGCTCGATATTACTCACTAAAATATTTCGCACATATTTATATTCAATCTCGTGACTCGGCGATTTGCATAAATTTTTTATTTCAATTACCCAGCGGAAAACACAAAGCAATCTGTATGCTCCGGCTATAAATAGAATTTGGCTAATCAATTGTCCTTTGGGATTTAGTTTTGCCGCTCAGTTCCGTTGTTATTTTGCGACAGCAGCTTAAAATATTCATGACATTATTGATTTTATAATGTCACCCAGCGAGAGTTTGATGAACTTGCCGCAGGAGAACCGCATGGGAGGTGGGCGGTGTATTTTTGTTTGCTTTGTCACGGGTCCTGGGATTATCCGTGTAATCGAATGCTACTAAGATTTTTATTTGCACACACAACAGATGTGATTAAATGATTTTCATCGCCAAAAAGGTTTAATTGGTTTCAAATGTTTATCAACGGAATATTTATAACGGAAATTAAGAGATTTTCTTTCATATGAGAGGTGGGAAATGATGTTTTAATAACCAGTAACAGTTAAAGGTTACTTATTTCTGGTTAGAAGTGCCTTAATATTTATTAATATTTTGTTTCGTAAGTCCTATGATTTTCTGTATTTCCCATTAAATATAACAACAATAATTTATTTCTCTTTAACAAACCTTATGTATCCTTGGCAACATTAACTGATTAAGGTCAAAGGGGGAAAACAAACCGAAATGCTTTCAATGCACTGCCTTGTTATAACACATTTATCGATTCATTGCTAACGACCAAAGTCCCACAAGTTCATTAATTAATTAGAGGGCAAGCCCACCCTATATATACCACATATCAAGCACACATTTATCCCACTTCGCCTACATTTTTCCTTTTTCATTTTGTGCAATCTCAAAATGCGATTTTCGCACTCATAAATTTTCCCATTGAACTTTCAAACACAATACTTTCTAATTTTACGCAACGTTGCCAGGCCAGGCGATAGCAAATTGCCACACATTCACGTTTAACGAAGAACATGTGGGGGTTGGGAGGATGAAAATTCAATAGAAAACTGAAAATCAGAACTGGGAAACTATTGTACAAAATGCAATTAATTAAACTTCTAATCCGTGTCGGAGGTGTAAAAGGGCACCGCTATGTTTCAGCGCAAAATGAGCTACGCCTTTCCATTTCCTTGGCTTGGCAGTTGTCCTTGCCACTGGCAAGGATTCCTCTTGGGGAAAAAAGAAATGGAAACTAAGCAATTGAATGAGCAACAATGCGCACCACAAGACACTCAAGTGCTGGGCAGGCCCTTAAACACTCTGAGAAAAATTTGTTCAAGAAGAAAATTAAGGTGGAGTCTGAGAAAAATCTGCCTGGAAATTCTTGGAGTATGTTAACAGTCGTATAGTTTATCCCAAAGATTTGCACCATTAATAAAATAACTTCTGCCATATTGAATTATTTTTTTACTAGGATTTATGTTATACATCCTTCCATTTCATTCTTATTTATTTTATAAACATTTATAAAGAAAGGTTTCAAAAAAATTTATATATTTTTATCCGTGTAATGGAACTTTAAAAATTTCCTTTTTATATTTTTTATTATATAATATCATCCATTGAATTTTTGCCAAGTGTAGATATGCGAATTGAAAACGCTCGATTCCCGCAAAATGGGTGACATGAATTGCTCGGGTTCTCAACTGCGCGGGACTGGCTGAGTGAATGGATCCCGTGATTAGTTTCCCCCAGCGCACTCGATAGCAGAAGGGGGCAGGGCGTGTCCCAGAATCCAGTGGCATTGCAATCGAAATCGGAATCAGAATCAGCATCGGTGGCAGGAGATGAACCCTAAGTGCATTTCATTGCTCACTGTCGCAGGTCGCAGCCAGCGATTTACGGCGATGGAGCCGAAGCATTCGTAGCTGTCCAAGCCGCCCCCGAAAGCCCCATTCCCAAACCCAAGTCAAAAACCCCAATTCAATGATAATAGATTGCTCTGACTGGGATTAGTTTCGCATACAAATTGCGGGCGGGACGTGGCGCAAATCCTAACAAGCTAAACGCTATTCTCAGAGCTAGGTAATTGTAGAATTTGAGATGAATAAGCCAATATATTAGGAGGATTTCATTTTGCCGAAAATTAACTCATTTTCGCAGGACGGGGAATAAAAATGAAAGTAGTAGTAGCTTAAGTTATAGTTAGCTTTAGGTTTAGTATAAGAAACACTTGGAATTAAATTAAGAATATCCTGAAAGAAGATGACTTTAAGAAGATATTGTCTTCAATAAAGCCAAACTTAATATCTTTTTATGGGAAATAGAACCCACATTTGCTTTTATTGCCTTGCCAAACGACTTTAGAATTTCACATGCAAATGCTAATTGAGACAAGCCCAGAATAACCAAATAACCGGCCTCCTTTGTTGCTACGAGTCCTTGTAATTATGATTTAAAAGCGAGTCCTGTTCTTGAACGGACAGCCTGCTTCGACTATAGTTTGCTGTGCACTCAGCCGCTCATTTATGCATTCATTCAAAGATTTCTGCACCGGAATAATAAGAGAACTTCCCCTGCTTTTCCTGAATATGCGAGCGTAGAGTGCAAACGAAATGTGCAATATTTTCAGCTCATGCACCTTTGGCAACGATGCCAGATTTCGAATGCACATTCTCGCAATACACAATATATGCACATGTCTTCCTGGGGAGGGAAGGTAACAAGCAAATAAGAAGCACAAAATGTGTGCAGATAAAATTCAAATTTCAATTTCTGCATCGACAGGGACCCGTTTGCCTGCAGGACTCCAGGGGAGTGCGGGAAATGGCCATGTTTATTGTGACTTGAAGCCAAAACAAATGTTCGTACCTTGTTGCACAAATGTTTACAGGTCGCTGCCAGCAGCAAATAATAACAACAACAAAAAAAGAAATATATAACATGAAAACTATGAAGAAGCAGCAGAAGTATCATGACAGGCAAAAAAAGTTTACAATAAAGAAAAATGGCATGCGTTAAGAGTCGAACTGAAATTTCTTCCTGAAGGATATTGGGGCAGAGAAACCTGGCTTGGATTTTCTAAGAAAAACTATCAATCAATATGGAGAAATTTTAAAATAACAACAATAATTAATCTAGAAAATGCTAAGGCAATTATAACAAGAAATACATTTTAAAATAATTCAAAACAGACTTCCAAAACGAAGGAAAATAATGAGAAAATAATAGAATATGTTAAATGTATATTTAACATATTTATTTTAAAGTAATATATTTTATTTTATATATAAAAAATATACGACATACATGCTTGGCAGCTCCTAAAACTTCAAATTATTTTTTTTAACCGTACAAAAAACGCAAAAAAATCGCAACATTTTTCAATTTCGAATATTTTCCAGGCTGAAATTTTATCAATATTTTATCAGCACTTAAAAATTTGATTAATGGTTCATTCTCTGTTTCCTTTTTCAGTTCAAATATTCCAACAATCGACATGAAGAATTGTCAGAATTGTGGGATTCGTTTTTATTTGGTTTCGTTTACTCTTACCGTTTTTTTTTTTTTTTACAAATTCCCCATTGAAAACTGAGGAAACCCCCGAACAACCAAAGCACGTCCATTAAACAAAAAAACAAGAAAAAAAAAAAAACTGATCCAAAAGAGACATAGAGCGAGGGAAAATTGTGCGTCCAATTCGAAAAAATTCATTCATAAAACATGGCTCGTAGATTGCGGCAGTGAGTGAAGCATTTTTCGTGCCCACAGAAATGACCGGTGGCACCCCTTACCCCTTGCTTGCCCTTTCGCCCCCCGTCCACGCGTTGAAATAAAATGAAAATCGATTTTCACTTTAACGACTTCACACATTGCATAGCACATAGCCGCAGCACCCCCGAGAAAGAAAAATATCCACAGGCCCCACCGAAACCACAAAAACGGAGCCAAAACAATGAACAAGAAAAACCAGAAATCAACGTGAATGCATTGAGGAAAGGAAAGGTAACCCCAGACGTTATGGGAAATCGGGGTACACACGGGTACTATTCCATCGAATTTGGGTTAAGAACTGTGCGTGAGGAGCTGGCTTTTCCTGCTCAGTATTCTCTGTGCCTTATGTGTATGCTTGACCACTTCCTGTATTTGTGCATGAACTGGAGCGTAATGTGACATTTCATTCGGAGCACAGAAAGCGAAGGAGAAAAAAAATAGAGGCAGAGGAGAGTTAACCATTTTAGTGATTCCTTGGCAATTGTTGACTCTGGTGCAACATGTCGTATGCGTAATAAAGTGAATTATTCCACTACTTTTGGGAAAGTCAAGTCCTAATGGTGTCTTAGTAGTGATATAGTTCTCTAAGAGCCTTTTCTTGATTTTTATTATTCTAAATAAAAACGTTACTTTAAACTGGATTTTTCTTTTAATGATTTTATTAAGCGCTGCTAGAATTCTGATATAAAAATTGAAAAATTACGTTTTTATAATAAGCTAAATACGTTTTATTAACTTTTTGTATTTATGTTTACTTAAAAACGTTTTGATATTGCAACCAAGATCGTCCCAAAATCAAACAACTTAAATAAAAAATGGAAACCTTCCTAAAGAAGCTCCATTTGCATCTTCATTTAACAAAGAACCATTAAATGAAATGCGTGGATGAAACGATTAAATTTTACAACGTCCATAAAGAAAATTGAAATATTTAAAGCATTTTTAAGTCCTCGAAAACCGCTCCATGGAAATCATAAAGCAAAATGCGATTGCCACTGCCATGGTCATAAACAAATTGAAATGTGCAGCGATGTCCAGCCTTCGCCGTCGACGCCTTGATGGCACTTTATGGTCAGAATGGGGAAATTGAAGCTGTTGCTTTGCCGGCAATGAAATACGAGAAATACGAGAAAGTGTCGTTCTGGCTGGAAAATCCATTACTCAATCGAAGCGCGAGATGGGCGGACGATAAATTAAAATACGTTTTTCGTTTATGTGGGCTAAAGAGCAAACAAAAAATTTATCCAAGAAACGCTATAAAAAGTGGTTGATAATAGCAAATTGTATTTCTTAAAGAACTATGTGTTATGTATCCTTAGCAAAAAGTAGCACTTATAAATGTTATAAAAGAAAGCTAGCTTCGGTAAACCGAAGTTTGTATACCCTTGCAGTCTGCAATTGGATCATTGAAAATCGATCCATTTTGGTAATGTTAAAAAAAAAAATGTCAAATTATGCAAATTTTGTAAAATTTTACATTTTACATGTAGAATTTTACATTTTCATATAAATTGACCGACCCCTTCTATGGCAGCTATATGATATAGTTGTCCGATCTTAATGAAATTAAAACCGTAATTCTATAACTATAAAAAACGAATACATCTCGAAATTTATAGAAATTCGTTGAAAAACAGAGAAGTTAAATTTTTTTTACATTAATTTCGCCATCATTCCTAAGGCAGCTATACGATACAGTGGTCCGATTTCGGCCGTTTCGACATATATACTGCGTGCTAAAGAAATAAGACTATGCTGAAAATTTCAGCCCGATAGCTCAAAAACAGAGACTAGTTCGCGTAGAAACCGACAGACAGACAAACGGACAGACAGACGGACAGACAGACAGACAGACGGACATGGCTAGATCGACTCGGCTGGTGATGCTGATCAAGAATATATATACTTTATGGGGTCTGAGATGCCTCCTTCACTGCGTTGCAAATATCATGGCAAAATTATAATACCCTCTGCAAGGGTATAATGAAAACATTTTAAAACATTTTTTTAAAACTTTAAGACTTTTTTAAACTTTGCCACAAGGTTTTACACAATCATATACCAATTAAAACGAATAAGAAACGCCTTTTTAAAATAATTTATAAATTTGTATTACAATATAAAAGGAATATCCACTAAAATAATCACTAAAAATAATTATTATATACTTAAACATTTCCTTTAATTTCATAAACATTTCCATTCATTCGATTTAATGCATTCGAAACTTCGCAAATTCTCAGCCTGCAGCAGGAAGTATGATATCAGAATTGCCAATTTAACTTTAACCTGTTTACCTCAAATTTGCATGCAATTGCCGATAGAAACACACAAATTAATTGTCCATCCGAAATGAATAACACATTTCAGTCTGCCTTATTACTCCCTAGCGAAGTGTGCAGCATTAATAAATTAATTTAAATTGGGTTGAAAATGATAATACAAATTCAAATGCAATCACAGACCTGGCAGCCTCGAAGGACCACTTCCTAGCAATCGAGATTCGAGCTCGAGACCGCATAGTTGGATCAAAATGTGCTTATACGAGTGTATTTGTTGGAGTTGAGCTGAAATCCACAAAGGCACACAGACAGTAGATACAGATACAGATACAAACTCGTATATAACCAACAGTCATAAGGCAAACAAATGACATCGACTGACGTCCTGTTGTGCAAGGATTCCGGGTTGCCTTCTTCGCTTTCGTTGCCCCTTTTCGTGTTGATTTAGTGCTTATGCAAATTTAATATATGTTCCGAGCGGAGACCCCCTTCCCATCCCCACACTGTTCCATATCTTCCCCATCATTTGCATAGACTTACATTATTGTTGCATTATAAGCCAGACAGAGGGCCCAGACACGCACATTTATCTTTTATGACCGCTCTGCAGTTTCTCTTTTTTTTTGTTCTTTTGTTGCATCTGTCTGTGAGTGTATGTGTGTGTGTATTTTGCATAATTTATAAGTTTCAGTGATAAAGTGTTGGGCCCCAAAAGAAAGAAACGCCCCCTCAATTGCAGTCCACTTGAAAGCCATTTTCTGCATTAAATTAAGAAAATTTTTCTTGCACGCTTCCTTTGTTATTCGGCGCATTAATTTGGCGAAAGTGCAAAGGAATTTGCACGCCCACTTTTTTTGACACTTTTGTTTCGACACTTTGAAGTGCTTTTCTTCTTTCTCTACTCCTTTTTTTTTTGTTAAAAGAGAAGAACTTTTCCAGACAAGATAGGAGAGCGCGGTCGCATCTGCGGAGAGCAGGCGGAAAAAACTTTAAGCATATTTTTCGCCAACTTGTTGCCAAAAAAAGGAGTTCCGCCAAGAAGGTGGCTGCGAAACGAAAACAAAGGCCCAAACTCGAAAGGCGTTTCTATGTCGGGCAAATAAATTCTTAAACTTGAGCCATACAAAATATTTCGCTGGCAATAAATTTGCAAGAAGCGTGCACACACCGCACAGCCCCCAAAAATATCACTCATACGCAGCGTTGCACTTGCACTGGCTCAGCCGGAAACTAAGAATGCCATTCAGAATGGGGGCGGGGAAGGGATCTCCTCTGTTTTATTTCCCCCAAGGAGAAGATTGTCTGACAGTTGCCTTTTGGCAAAACAGAGAAACCGAGTCAACGTCGCTGCAAGAAGTTGTTGAGCAGAAAATTGAAAAGTATTTCCAAGCATTTGTTGCCATTGTTAGCTGTCAAACTTGATATCCACCAGCGGGGTTGATTACTCTATCAGAAATAGAGCACATCGGCTAGGTTTCTTGGTAGAATATTCTAATTTTTATATTTGCAAGTATTATGTATAAAGTAAGTATTCAAATTTCAATACATTTAATTAAGGGTATAAAGTTGATTAAAAAATAAGTAAACTAAGGCTTAGTGATAATAAAATTAAGGACCAATAAGTTGCACTTTACTTAAAATATAAAAAAAAAATAATATGATTTGAAAATGTTTAAAATATAAAAAAAAAAATGTGAGAAACTGTGTATTTTTTGTTCTTTCCATGGGCGTAAGACTTTGTTACTACCGTCGATACATTATCTTATAGAATAATAGTTGAAGTTTCCTTAATATAATCCTGAAAGAAAGTTCTATTCAATAAGAGTATTGAAAAGTGAAGTATTTTTTAAGTTTTTACTTTTTGCCACTATTTTTCGCTCTTTTTTCCTACAACTTTATGCACAGACTTTGAGAGACAGCAACAAATTTTTGGGCATGTGTGTTTTATATCCTGAATGTGAGGGCGGGATATATCTGTATGTGTGCGTGGAAATATATCCTTTGGAATTGTTTATATTGCTTGCAACCAAATCAGCACTTGTAGGGTTTGTTTTGATTGCCATTGATGCGCTTGTATCGAAACGGTTTTCTCTTTACTTGCTTTTTGAATTCTTCTTCATCTTTTGAAAATATGAAGAAGAAAAACAGATTGAAAGGGATCGGATGAATGGAGAAAAAGGGAAATTTCCATTGGCAGAGATAATGAAAGGTCCTTTGATTGCACTTCAAATGTAAACAGAGCCAAAATACAGTTTTGATAGAGAAACTTTATTCAAAGAGATTACATAAGAGCTGTAGAGCAGCCATACATTGAAGGGCGAATGGAAAATGAAATTCTTGTTCAGTTATTAAATAAAAAGTTATTTGTTTCAGTTCTATTAAAAGCAAAAATTCCAATAAAACGTTAGTTTCGAATTAAAATTCATAAACCAAAACCACAAAGCCAATGACAACAATTATTGTTTGCTGAGGCAAAGTCAAAGGCTAAATGCAGCTGATGAAAATAATTAAACCTCAAATCAATATCGGGCATAAATAAATTAGTTCCATTTGCACAAAGGCGTCAGAAGCAGAAGTCCTTTTGACCTACTAGTCACACACACACATAGTATGTATATTTTACAAAAATTAAAATGCAAACTAACCGGGGGCCACCCCCACAACTGAGGCTATTTGTATTCACATCCTTTCAATTTGCTTCTTTTCAGGATCCAGCTGCGAGGAGAACGTCGACGAGTGCATGTCGAATCCCTGCCAGAACGGCGGACTTTGTCGGGACAGGACTAATGGCTACACATGCACCTGCCAGCCGGGCTACCTGGGGGATCACTGTGAGCAGGATGTGGCCGTCTGCGACACAGGTGAGTCGGTTGATGGATGATGGACAAGCAGACAGATGTGGCTGTGAAATGGTTCGAGGTTGTCAAAGGGGGAAGCCTGTACAGCACACATGGCGAGGGTTTAAATAGAAATTAGTTCAAGGTGCCACCAGCACCTGCGTGGGAATTTCTTGCCACATTGAATTGCATAAAGGCTAAAATGCTGAGAGAAAATAATTCGAGAAAAATATATTCAAATTCTTTAAGCTCTTAAAGATGAATTAAATTAATTTAAAATCCTGTTAACTAGGAACTGGAGCTCGTTGCCAGCACGGCGGCGAGTGCATCGAGGGCCCCGGGTTGGAGTTCACCTGCGACTGTCCGGCGGGCTGGCACGGAAGGATCTGCCAGGAGGAGATCAACGAGTGTGCCTCGTCGCCATGCCAGAACGGCGGCGTCTGTGTTGACAAGCTGGCGGCCTATGCCTGCGCCTGTCCCATGGGCTACACGGGCATCAACTGCGAGGAGGAGATCCTCATCTGTGCGGACAATCCGTGCCAGAACAACGCCCTCTGCCTCATGGAGGAGGGAGTGCCCACGTGCTACTGCGTGCCGGATTACCACGGCGAGAAGTGTGAGTTCCAGTACGACGAGTGCCAGTTGGGTCCACGCTGCATGAACGGCGGCGTCTGCATTGACGGCGTGGACACCTTCTCCTGCTCGTGTCCCCCGCTGCTGACTGGAATGCTCTGCGAGTGCTTGATGGTGGGCGAGGAGTCCTTGGACTGCAATTACACGGCACCGGCCACTCCACCGCCGACGAGGAGAACCACCACCACTTCCACGGTGGCTCCGCCCACAGTGAGGCCAGTGACACCGCCGGAGACCACGCTCCCACCAAGGATTTCTGAGGAGGAAGAGCTACCAATTGTAACCACGGCAGCACCAGCACTAGGACCAGAAGTAGTGACCTCTGCAGGATCCCTTTCTTCGGAGGAGCCGGTTTCCGTGGAGGTCAAAGCTCCGACCTTGGCGCCGCCAGAGAGCGACAGTCACAGCATATCCGTGGAGCACACTACTGTTGCACAACCCGAACCGGAAGCGGAACCAGAACTAAGACCAGCACCAGGATCGGAGTCGGAAACCGAGGAGGAGCTCATACCCGGAACCACAGCAGCTGCGCCTGCGGTAAGTCGATCCTCCGGCTCTTCGGAGGAATCGCCAAGCATTTATACCACGCTGCCGCCTTTGCCGGGAAAACCGAAAACCACCTCCTCGGCGGAAAGTTCAGGCGAGGTGGTGACCTCCGAGGAGTACACCACTGTGCCCCACTTCGAGGTGAGTGGCAGTAAGAGCGAAAGTGGCAGCGCAGAGGTCACCACAATGCGACCCACGTCACCAGCCAGCATTACCATAGCAGTGGACTACGCCTCCTCCAGCAGCAGCAGCTCGGAGTCTGTGGAATCTGTGGTCACCACGGCACCTACTTTTGTGCAGAGAGTCACAACGATTGCCGCCACCATCTCCGTGGACTATGCCACGCCCACGCCCTACTATCCGCCGGAAACCACGACGCCGCGAGTGGTGCCAGTGCCGAGGCCCACATTCGTTCCGGAGCCACCGCTGGATGTGGTGGAGACCACTGCTTCGACGCAGCACCTCTGGACCGAGGTGCCTACGACGGCGGCTCCCTTCTTCACGGAGTATCCGGCGGAGGTGCTGATCACCACGCATCGAACGAGTGCCGGCAGATTCACCACAGTGCAGCCACCTGTGCAGGCCACCACCTTGGGTTCGGCGGAAGACTCCTCCGTGGAACTGACCACGCCGCACACGCCCCTCGTAGTGGTGACCATATTGGATGCGAATGCCACAATACCATCGCTGATTACCACCACAGGAACGCCCCATCATCACCACCATTATCATCACCACGACCACGAGGGCACAACGCTGAATCCGCTCGGGGAAGATGAGCACCATCACCACCACCATCATCATCACGAGCACGAGCACGATCACGATCACGAGGTGGTCACCAGCACTCCAATGACGGTGGAAATAACCACGGGTCAGCCTCTGCAAACGGAAGACTTAATTGGAGTGCAACAGCCTTCTCCGGCGACTACAGTGGAGCCCTATGCGCCGCCAGAGACCACTGTAGTGCCACTGATCCCACTGGCCACGCCTGCACCGCCGGCAACAGCTGCTCCGATGCCACCAGCCACTCCTGCTCCTCCCGGGACGCCCGCAACTCCTGCAACTCTTCCTCAAGCCACTGAACCGCCCACAGCAGCGCCCACACCGCCTCCAACTGAGCCTCCCACTTTGCCACCCTTAACTCTGCCTCCTGCCACCCTGCCACCACCCACGATACCACCCACTCCGCCCTCCACACAATCCGCACAAACTTTGCCGCCTCCGACGATGCCCATAAATGTTCACACCACACCCGAGGGACCTGCGCCGACCACCACCTCTGCCGCCCAAACGAAGCCTCCGGTGACGGAGAGCAGCGAGGAAGTGGAGGACAAAAACACGGTGGCCACGGGAGGACGCGGAGCTGGCGGAGTTCCCGAGGAGAAGGCCGGCGATGTTGATTGCATCAAGCTGGGCTGCTACAATGGCGGAACCTGCGTTACCACTTCCGAGGGATCACGGGTGAGTAATCAATTAAAGGAAAACACTTTAAAATGTAGAGTATAGAGAGAGGCTAGGGCTCAGGGCTTTTTAATATTTTAATTAAATTAATTAGTCCTTAATAAATGGTCATTCATTAAACAATAACTGAAAAGGATGTAAAAACTAATGCAAACAATTTAATCAAAGCTTCTCGTAAACAAAAAAGAATTAAAATATATTTATATTTACTTCTTTTTCCTTTAAAATGTCCGAAAGTATCCAATAAAATATATAGTTCAGGCTCCAAACTCTTTGCTAATCTGTTATTTTTATTTTATTTTATTTTATATTTTTATATAAAAACCATTTTTAGGCAAATCTTGACCTAGTGCATATTAAATCTAAACTTCAGAGATAGAAAGAATGAATTCAATAGCCTAATGATTTAATTTCGACAATTTGTGTGCTATTTTTGCCAAGTGCAACCCAGACTCAGTAGGTCAATCGATAGGCGGTGGCCCTAGCACTTGGCACCTTAACGGACGGAATCGAGTTGTTTGTTCGATGCCAAAACAACCAAAAACTAGGAATCCAAAGGGGTAGAGAGGCGACTGTGTGTGTGTGAGCAGTCAACTTCACAATTTTCAACCCCATTGAGTTGCTAATTGGCCATGTTGGAGTTGTGCGCCTCCGGGTTCCGATTTCACTTCCACGTCTAACCATTAATAAGTCATTATATATGCCAGCTAAAGCTGCAATTACCTGGGCAATATGTACATAGATGGACTGGCTTAACCGACTGCTGGGGTACTCTATAAACATAAATAACCCTAATCAAATTTAAATGTAATTAGAAAATAATAAAAGAAATATATAAAGAGCATATTAAATCAATTTTAAAGCTAATCAAAAGCAAAAAAAATAGCAAAATAAAGAGCATAATAATAAAAACAGCACTTTTATAAGCGGTAAATTGATTAAAATTTAACCGAAAATCCAAAAACCAATCAATTTCCTTTACCGCCCTATACAAATATTAAAATAAAAGAAATATACCTTAAACCAATCAAAAGCTTAGCGAATAAGCCCTCCACTATCGCTCAGCTAATAAATAATAACACTGGAAGCTATTCGCTTGCTAGGATAGAATTTAGGGCAATTATAGTTATCGCAATATGCAATTCGAGGAGCTTTAATCATGGCCTTTAATGGTATACTCACCAAATGGAGTGCTTGCACCCACGAGCGTCGAACTACATTTTGCAAATTGACACGTGAAAGGACCTCACAGCAGCACAGGTGCAAAATCAGATACAGCCGGTACAGGAACCCAGATGTGTCTGGCACTTACATAAATAATCAAACTTAGCAAGCTGGGCAAGAGAGGAGAGACAGGACCTGTGAGCAGATTTACTAAGCGGATTGTTACCAGGGCAATTCCAGCTTGGTAAGTGCAAATTATTCCAGGGCATTAAAGGACATTAAGTGGGGAAATTTGTTGCTAGTTGCTGGATTTTAAAACCCTAAATCATTAGGCATTCTGAAAAAGCCTTTAACTTGAAATATACAAGCAAACTCTATAGAAAGGAATCTTATAGAAATGAAAAAAATTACTTTGAAAGATGTTCCGATGGAAAGAGGCAACCAAACTGTTCCATTCTGGTTCCATTTTATCCTCTATTTTGACAGACTCTCCTTTCCAGTTGGTTCTCAGAAAATGGCAATGGCTCTGGTAAATGAATGAATAGTTTAGAACTTTGAAAATAACAAAACCATTGAAAACAGCACATGTTCACGTTCAGGTATAGGAAATTAGACAGAAGAGAGAAAATGGCAAAATGTCGGAGAAAATGTTCGGCAACAAAAACCACAAAACCTTTCCCCAGTTGCTCCAGTTACACTAACAATGGCAGGCCTGCCAAAGTATGCCTATTCAACTATTTATGAAAATACTTGTGGTAATTTCACCAACAAAAAAAAAAGAAGAGGAGCAAAGAGCTGAAAATATGACCGAGCCAGGGGGAGAGAATATCGAATTTTGGGGGGCCTGAATAGCAAATTGGGGTCCATTAAGTGTAACTAGCACATATATGAACATTTCCCAACGAAGCACGCAACAAATTTTCAATGACTACTAATAACTGCCGAATCGGAAAATTGTTCCCAAATTATTGAATAATATAGTCGGATTCTTTTTTCATTTTTTTTTTTTTTTTTTGGGTTTAGACTCTCCGGCTATTGTATTTGGACAAAATGGATACGGTTTCGGCTAATTACAGGAGCTTTGAATAACTACAATAGCCTGTTACTCACCTAAATTAAACAGCATCTTAAATTACAAGCATCCAAATGTACAAGTTTTTATACAATATCGAGGCTAATTATTGCAGGAAAATCTGGTTTTGTTCTTAACAATAATTGGCTTAAAAGTTAATGCGATAAAACCCCAAGGTTTTTCGCTAAAAATCCCATTTTGCGGTTAACATTTATTCATAATTAAATTCCCAATACTGCTAGAGGCAGAAATAATTATAAAAAATGTATTAAGCCACAAAATATAGGAAAAAACCATCTACATGCTTAACAAATTTTCACCAATTGTCACCCTCAGGCTTTGCCACATTTTTTATTCATTCCCGCTTAAAGGTCAGCGGGTGTTGCAATATCTCGATGACCAAAGCCAAGCCATATATACATATATTCACATACATATATCCATGGCCAGTCATATGTCAGCAAGGGGCCACCGTTAGCCAAATTAGCAAACTCCACATGCAATTCCCGTTTTTTACGACCGAAACGTGACGCCGATACGAGCTGACAATGTTTGGGCCAATTTATAACCTCCACCCAAAAGGTTCAGGAATAAATATATATGAAAATTGTCGACATGCGAACCGCAGCAGGGACAATTTGAAACCAGCGCCAGGAGAATATGTAATTGATGTTTATTATTTTAAATTATAGAGGAAACAATTCAGCTTAATTGGGAGAACAAGCCAGGAAATATAATAATATTTCACAATAAGGTAATTAAAAAATTATAGGGCACCTTTTGTGTTTTATTTGAACAATTATTGAGTAGAAATAAATGGCCCAATTATAATAATAAAGCAACTAAAATATAGTATTAGTTAGATACATACCCAAACCTACCAATTACTTTTTTCTGGTTATGTGTGGTTTCTTTACCTCAATTCCAAGTTTATATAATACCATTCAGGTATTTCTATTACCTTTAGGACAGTTCACAAACTTTTAGCCAACACACTCCAGACACTCGCTCACTAATGCATCTAATTTATGCTTCAGACCCAGTTAATGAGTTAACTAAGCCGGGCTGGCAATTTATTTATAAACTTTTGCTGCAGCCCACGTAGATCTCCAAAGTGTACCTATGAATCACAGGCACTCGCACTTGCACACAACACCCTCACAAAAACGTGGAAAATAAGGAAAATGGAGAAACAGACGGAGAAAGTGAGGGATGGAAAACCACCGCATGTGGCCAACATGCTAACAAGAAAAAAAATTAAATTTTCATAATAAATTTAGCGCTTGACTGAGTGACACACAACACCGCAGGATGACTTTGTTATTGTGTAATACACACACTCACACACACGGTGACAGGATGCCACTATGCTACCGAGGAAACTAAAGCAAATAATGAAAAAAGCGCGAGAAATGAAAAGCACAGAGCGAGTGGATATTATTTCATAGAGCGCATGCCACTTCATTGTTGCCAAGTAATTTAACTAACTGCACAAACACTCCAAAGGAGCAACCAGCACACACTCGAGGCTTTTGTTAATTTTCAGATTTGCTCTTTTTAGGGCACTGAAAAAAGTACTAGGAATTCCTTATTTTGGAGTTAAATAAATATAAATGTAGAAAAGGTGTATACATATGTATTAATATGCTATAAATATGTTTCCAGTCAATCAAACTTATCAGGTTTTATGTATCAGACTGATCCAGCCTCAATACTTTGCCTGTTTATATAGCAGTTTGTCGCTGAATTCGTACTTGGGAATTTTAAGCGCAACCACTTACGTTTTTTATTAGCTAGATGAGAGGGTAGCTGACTCGAGATCTTAGTTCTTGGAGTATTTTATGTGAAAAAATATATTAATTATACCAATCTTACTTTGAATATTTTTCACTTATTTCGGCCTCCCCTTTGCCTCAGTGTTGACTGACTCTTCATCTCCTTCCATTTCTCACTCTTGCATTTGTATAAAGAGACAAAAAACATACTGGCATCGCGACAGACATACACTTACATATGTCAGCTGTCATATTGGTTAGGAAAGAGTGCGAAAAGCGGGGTGGGAAATTGTGGGTGGCTTGGGTGGGGAGAAGTGCAGGCAAAGTGGCACTCGCACTCGGCGAAAGTCACTCGTAAAGTGGCATTAAGCACATTTCAAGTGCTACCCCGCCGAGTTTTTGGTTTTGGAAAATGTTTGCCTGGCTTCTGGCTTCAAAAACCCTTCCTTTTTCCTGCAGTCCCCCCCCCTCTCTCTCTCTCTCTCTCTCTCTCTTTGTGTGTGTCTACTGTCTGCATTGCGTTGCTTTTCCCACCGCCAATGCCACTAATGAAAACTTTGTTGAGCCCTTTTAGGCTCCTCCATCACCGCCACATGTCTCCCTGACTTAATGCGTCCTCCGCAGCAGCACCAGCAGCAGCCTCTGTTTCCATACCCATTTCTCTGTGATTTTCCCTGCTCTTTCCGCATCCTCCATGGCGCCGGAGTGCACTTCTGTCATTCAGGTTATTCCAGACATTTGCCTGTTGACATTTGTCCGGGCGTGTTACAATTAATTTTCATCTGGCCAAACGCAATGAAAGGCAAATGGCCAACGAGAGGTGAAAGTGTTGCCACAGAAAGGGATTAGCTGAGATTTTGGAGAGCAATCAACAGTATATAACCTCATAACAGCTGATTATTAACATGAATTGATTTAAAAAACATTAAAAATAATCCCATATTATATTCATACTTTGCTCCCATCGCGAATCAGACTCATTTCCGCTTTTTAGGTTCACCCAACCGCCCACATATTTAAATCTTAAGCCCGCCACATGTTTTCCCTAGACTCATTTCTGTAACATTCATTTTTTTGGTTCTGTTTTATTTTTTGGCCAACATTTATTATGCGCCAGCCAAATGCCGCAAGGTCAAAAGCTTTAATTAAAATGTTTCCTGTGCTCGCAGGGCACATGCGAGTAGAGCCAAACAAAAAGGCAGAGCAAACAGAGCGCACAAGTGCCGGCTAAAATTGTGCGAAAACTAAACTCAGCCCACTGGGGGTGCCCTCGATACTGAATACCACCCAGTACCAGTAAGGCCACCCACTCAAAGACCACCCACTCATCAGTTTTCCAGCGCTTTTCCCCAGCATCATTTGTCTAACAAGAGCGGCACTAAAGCGAAGTTGAACAAACAAAAACAAAGTGCGCGAATAAGCTTCCCTCGCACACTTCAAATAATTGTTATGGCGCTTGCCAAAGTCCTTTATGCTCTTTTTTTTCCAAGGTCAGCCAAGTATGCACAAATTGAGTTTGCTTAAAAAGTATGCTATGGAAAAATGATTGCTTTTTCTTTCTCTGTGACCTGTAACTGCACTCGGCATGTGGAAACGGATACTGATGCTGATACGAAGCATCTCATCAACACAGCAGGCGGCGATTTTAATGTATTTTTTTTTCCGGCTGGCAAACAAAGCGCGGAATGAAAACCAGAACAGCGGAAATTTGTTGCTGGTGTGGCTGAGAGGGAAAAAAGGATGGATGGCAAAAAGCGGTCTGAGCCATTATAAGCTCAAGCCTTTAACACGGGTCGGGAATATCCGCGACCAGCGGGGTCTCTTTAGGAGGGGTTTTCATTTACAGAATGCGTCGGGCGCTATAAAAGCTTGAATATTGTCTTTACAGATTGAGAGATTTATGCTACAATTAACCCCGGTGTCTTGTAAAATATTCAAAGATTAAAGGAGGGAATTTTTTTCAATGTTTGGGAAATATATTTTAAGATAAAATTTGTTAGCCTTGGAAATTGATTGATTTTATTAAATTAAAAGGTAAAGGTAAAGATGTTCTTTCCTTCAAAAAATAAGCACATGTTTATAGGTAACTTATCTTAAGTTCCGTTGGATTACTGAGATTTTTCCTTGTATATAACTTAAATTAAAAAGTAATTTCTTTGCGAATTCACTGATAAATAACCTGTAAAGCACAAGCTTACCAGTTTTTTTTTGTAAGAGGTATATATTTTTCACTCAAGAAAACCCTTCCCTGGGCAACTCCCCAACATATGGACAACTTCCCATTAACAGGTTGTCATTTTTCCCCAACCCCCCATCGAAAACCCAGAGGCATTGCCCCTACGTGACTGTTCCGTAGCTTCACCTTATTTCACCGATTTTCTTGCACTTCATTTGCCCAATTTGTGAGCGAAAAATTACAACAAAAGTTTCTACAGTGCGTGTCCTTTTCCTTTCCCTTTTCCCTTGTTACCGACTCCTGTTTTCCTTGGCCCCGCCTGTTGCAGTTTTCTCCGTTGCACTTTAAGGGTCCCTTGGTGCGGCATAAATTATTAAAACCAGGACAATGGCTGGCGAAGGGCGAGGCGGAGAGCCAAAAAGTTAATTCATATTACTTTTCAATTTATTGGCATTTTTGGTACGTGCTTTTCTCATTGTAAGGCGACCAGAAGTCGTCTTTCAAAAGGGCGGAGGGAGGTGAGCCAAAATTAAATTAAAATTGTTCAAGTTTTGTTCCGCTTTTCGCGGCGACAACTTCTCTATAAGTTTTAGAGGAAAGTTCGAGCTGTAACTATTTTATAGCCAGGGGAAAATGTGTGTGTATTAAAATTGTAAGAAAAATGGTCGGGGCAAGCCATAATAACCTTTGAGTATTGCGATTTAGTTGCTTCTAGTTGCTATAAATAGTATTTTAAGTGAAATTTAATCTATTTTAATATGCTTTAGTTTCGATCTTTAAGGATAAATACATTATAAGGCGAATTCCCTTCTTATTATTCTCTAATTTCTTTATTTCAGTGCGTTTGCCGCTTCGACCGGCAGGGTCCGCTCTGCGAGCTGCCCATTGTCATTCGTAATGCCGCCTTCTCCGGCGACTCATACGTTTCGCATCGCATCTACAAGGACATTGGGCAGCACGAGGCCCTTGACGCCGTCCTGCCCATGCACATCCAGCTGAAGGTGCGGACACGGGCCACCAATGGCCTGATCATGCTGGCAGCGGCCCAGGGTACCAAGGGGGGCCACTACATGGCCCTGTTCCTCCAGAAGGGACTGATGCAGTTCCAGTTCTCCTGCGGCCTGCAGACGATGCTGCTGAGCGAGCTGGAAACGCCGGTCAACACGGGCCACGAAATTACCATTCGAGCTGAGTAAGTGAAAAGTGTCGGAGTCGACCGCGCAATGCAATTACGTGTGAACATGCACTGGGAAAAATTACTTAAGAATTTTTAATGGAGTATTCTGTTTTTTAAATCGTTTTTGGAATGCCTTCACTTACTTTTTCCCCCAGTGGATGAGCATGTAACTGCGGGTCACGCCGCCAGCTTGCTGGTGATTGAGGTGGGCGGCAACGTCGACTGCCGGCATGTTAATTAACTTTTTAAACTGCTCAGGCGGCGTGGCAAGGTGGAGGTCAGCATATGGGTCAGTGTCAGGGAGATTGTGCCAGGACATTGCCCATTAAACTTGGCCAGCGCCGAAGCCCATTTCGCCTCCGCCGCTCGTCCGCAGAGGCCACAAATTATAATGCTTCAAGTGTAGAATAAATTGCAGTTTCTTAGGTTCTCCATTCGCCATTCCCCGGCTTTCCACTTCCCATTTCCGCGTGGCCATTTCCTCGAACATTAAATCCTGCAGGGCTTCCACTTGCCAACCATGCGTAATTAGTTGGAGATTTTTCTTCTTTTTTTTTTTGCGTGTCGAGTCTTCTTTTTTATTTATTTATTTTTTTTTGCCTTGGTTGAAAATTTAATTTACCGCATTTTCTGCGTAGGGAGGAGGATTTTGCAGGCGAAGAGGAGTTAAGTAATGCGGGACTCGTGCGTAATTAATCGTTTAACTAACATTTCCGGACCAAAGCCAACTCTGGGCAAATGTACCGGGAAAAAGAGCAAACGGACTTAAAAGTTATTCAAATATTTTTACTATCGCAGGGCATTACTTTTGAAATGGGAAAATAAAGTTTGAATGGGTTTAGCTTACATTAGAGAAGCGGAAAAGAGAAATTAATTAGCGAAAAGATATAGATAACTTCTAACAGAAAATATTTGCACAAATATAGGAAAATATTATCTTATAATTATGACCTTTGGTTATCGTAAGTTCTACTCTAATTGTGCTTAACAAAGTCAACTTAAATTATTAATTAAACCTTTATTTACTGACTTCACTATCCTAACTCTACGATTCCTTGTCAGTGGTATAATTTTTCAACCTGTTGAATCAATCGACTTTTCAATTGTCCTGAAATGTATTCAAATGACCATCACTTAAAGTCATCAACGAATTGTCAGCAAATCAAAAGGCACATCACAAAAACACTCAATTGACAAAATCGCTTGTTTACAATTCAGCTGTGAACAATTACTTGAAATTGCCATCAAATTGATGGGCTAAGCGCATATGGAAAATGACCAAATAATCGCTTTAGTCAAATATATAAAACTGGGCTAAGGCCGAACGTAAAATCTGGGCAAAGGGAACTCCCTCGGGGAAACAGGGATATAGACGAACCGCTGGCATAAACAGGACATTAAGGAATGGATATTTATCAAAAAGTGGGACAAAGTGTGAGCGAGACCGCTGCCCATATAAATAATTTAACAGAGGGAGAACAAAGACCGATGTAGGAAAAGGAGGAAAGCCTCACATTTTACGACTATCGAATCGACCACAAATTTACTTTTTAGCACTTGGTCCCAGCTCGGGGCGATCCAATGTCCGATGTTAAGGGCTCTCTCCTTTTATATATACATACACAGAGAAAAACAGAAACACATAAGTAACTTATGTATTTGTTATAATATTACCTACATATTGTACTTAGCTAAAATCCATTAAAAGCCGTCTAAGAGTAAGCTAAAATCTGTTAAAATATGTCTAAAAGTATACATAATTTATTAGAGCATACTTTCTGGCATTTTTTAATTCCATTAAAAAATCACTAGAGACTTTGAAGCACTGCTGAATACATTTTATATAAATGTTAAGTCTTTATTTTTTTTTTAAATAAATATTTTAAAACTGTCAGACGTCTATCAACATATTTCCAAATGCCAAACAAAGTTATATTCTCTCAGAATAATTTGTTTTTCGAACTTTTTCATATTTATTTAACTATAAAATTATTAAAATATAAAATAAAATAGTGACAAACCAAAACCATACCCACACATTTTGGGGGCTTTTAAGAGACTATAATGAAATTCCTCTGGTTTTGGTTATATTTCTTTTCTGTGCAGGTATATATTATATTATTTTCCTGCCATGCCATTGTTGGGTGTTGTTTTTGTGTTTTTGGTCCGGCAAGTGGATTTACGAGCAACAAATTTATGTTCGTTGCCTATTTTTATTTGCCTTGCGTGCTTAATCGCCCGAGCACAGGGAGCAAACGGACTTTCTCGCCCAGGGGCCACTCGATGGTCATCATCATCATGACGGTCACTGTAATGATTGGGACGGCGATGATGAGGATACGACGATGACGACGAGACCTTCGATGAACTATAGTTGCCACACCACCGCCCCCTTTTTTGGGGGTAAATCCTCCCTGGGACAAAAAAAAAAACGGAGGAGGCCCACTCTCTAATGAGCCTAATGCCCGGCACAATTGACATTTTACTTAAGGACCTTCATCGAACTGGTGTTGCGCACAATTAGTGTAATTAGAAAGCAATAACAATTACCGTTAGTCGAGCCTAATTGCGGCCGCATTTCTTTCCGCCTTTCGCCGTAAAATTTCCTTTTAATTATTGCAAATTTGCGTAATACAATTCTCGGATTAAGTTCATTAATTAGGATGGCTTGCTTTCCTTGGCAGCTTCCGCAACTAAAGAAATTTTCAATAGCATTCAATTGACCGTGTCAATAAATTATATTCAAGGATTTCGAACTTCCCCCGAAAGCCACCAAGGAAATGTAAACAATGCTAATTTAATTTGCTGTTCAGTCAAGTGCAGCTAATTGAACTTTAAATAGTAATTGAAGGGAAGTTTGGTTTTTGTAATTGAGGAAAGTGTTAATGGGTCTTGGAATAATTTAAGAGAAAAGCTCAATTAAAGGCTAAAATCACTTTATTAGTGATTTAATCAAGCAGAACTTACGCAAAATGATGTCTATACAGAAAATGTTAAAGCTAATGGATTTAAAACTTCAATCGAGGAAATGTTATTATTTTTTTTTTAATGAAAAAAATAACAGGAAAATCAGCAACCAAAAAATACATACGTTGTAAAAACTAAATGCAATCAGGGAAAACTTTTTCCATCTGTCCAGCATCATATGGTACAATATTTTTTACAGCTTTTTCGCCACCATAAAATAACAATAAAATGTGGGTTCTTTTGCCTGCATTTATGACACAGACAGTTTGTATCCAAATATATACATTCAAATGCAATAAACGCGAAGATATGAATCCCAGTTCGTCCATCTCCAAACTGACTTAAGCCCGAAAAGCAAACAAAAGGGGGAGGAAAGTCCATCTGACAACAAATAAAATCAGAAATACTTCGGCGAATGCCCATTCAAATAAAGGCAGGTGACATTCGACCAAGCGGGACAATAAAAATTGGTGGCCCCCCTGTGCTGTGAACATTCCCTTGTTTTGCCCGAACTCGAACCCGTCGTGCCTTTACCTCGATCACATCAAAGGGTCGGCAAAAAAATTCCATACCATCCAGGGGCTGGGCTCAGCAAAAATTTGTCAGCCGATTGGCATAATAGCCGATTGTTGGGCGGAGTGGAAAAGGATATGTCCAGGGAACAGTGGTCTTTTTTTAAAAAAGAGAGCTCAATATTACAAACACGGATAAGTTATAAGAGATAATAAAAAGAAATAGATTTTAGTACATGTTGAATAATTAATAATAAATAATTTGCTATGAAGTTTTAGCTGGAAAACTGCTAAAAAAAATTTTAAAAATATCTCAGAAAATATCTCAATATTCTTATTCAGTGAGAATATTTTATAAATTCGGTACACAATACAGAATGTTTTCTATTATTTTCATTTTAAATCATTAAAATAATCTTTTATTCCCAGACGAGATTTGCTATTAAAGCCTATTTTTCAGCTTAAATAAAGTAAACTTCAACCCTTTTTCCAACAACTATAAAGCCACTGTAAACACACGGGGGTTTTGAAAAGTTGCCTTCGTTAAAAGGTCAACAGGCAAAAGGTAGGCCAGGATAACGGAGTGCTGCCATAGCAGGACCCTTTTTCGGGTGGATGAGGGACCTGGCAGAGGCAGGACCCTGGATTGTGGTGTCATAAATATTTGCACGCATCGGCATGTTGGGAATTTTGCCTTAAAAATCGTCCCAAAGCCCGAAGCCTCGGGAATGCAGGGAGTGTCGCCCTGCGCCAAAGAGAAAGTGCGCCATATTGAATATTTGATGCATTAAAAAAGCAAAAAAAAAAAAGCAGAGAATTTCAGGCAAATGGTAAAGGGTAAAGGAAAAGAGCTAAAAGAATGCCTCGAATGCCTCTTTGCAGATTGGACTTCAGCCGGAATTACACTCACTGCAACGCCTCGCTGCTGGTCAACGACACGCTGGCCATGTCCGGGGATCAGCCCACCTGGCTGAAGCTTCTGCCGTCGCGGCTCCACACCCCGGAGGTGATACTGAACACCTGGCTGCACCTGGGCGGTGCGCCCCAGGCGCCTATTGGCCTGATTATCGAGCTGCCGCCGGCGCAGAGCGGCACAGGCTTCACCGGTTGCCTCCATACGCTGCGGATCAATGGACAGGCTCGCGAAATATTCGGGTGAGTATGGTGGACACTGGATTTTGATTATACTGGGGTAAAACTAATATATATAAGCGGTAAATAATTTTTAAGTCATGATAGAAGAAATTTCTATGTAGAATTATAACAAAAACTACATAAAACAGTTAAAAATCGAACCTTTACTTACAATTACCTCTTTTTCTTAGACTTTATTAGTATTCAAAATTTTTTTTTAAGTGCTCTCAAGCCTCTTTACTTTATCGCAGCCGCTTTTGTCCCCTTTGGGCACCCTGAAAGCTGGACCCCGGCTAATGAACAGCTCCCAGAAAGTTACGACTTCGTTTGTTCCGATGGCGCGCGTGGAGAGCGGCCACCACCATATACCTCCGCCGGAGGCGACTCTTAAATGTTAATGCCGCCTTACACGTTTTCGGCTGCCCAAAGGCGACGGGGGGCGGGACGGTACAAATAAGGAGGAATAAAGCGTAACCATCAAAATGCCGCCACACAAAGTTGCAGGTGGTGAAAGACTTGACGGAGTTGCAGTAAATTTTCCAGATTATACGGCCACCGAGCGTAAAGAACTTTTTTTTTTCTCAAGCCAGAACAAATTAACTCTGCTTACGTGCGGAGATAAAACCGCAAGATGGCCCGGGTCACAGAGATATAGCCAATAGCCAAGAGCCCATATAATAAATGAATCCCACATGGGTCTAAGGTGCTCACAAAAAATAAGCAGAAGTGCAGTAATCAAATGGGAAATAACCCAAATCATTTCTGTAGCTTGTTTTCACAAGGATAAAACGTTAAATAAAAAACTCTTTTATGAGACCAATATAGTCAGCATAAGATCCTACAATTTCTATATGCTAATTAATCTGGAGAACAAGTTATTAAGGTTTCTTAGCCGCCTTCGAGCGAACTTCTTAGCCATAAAAGAAATGACCATGCTAAAAGCTAATATATTATGGCCTCCCACCAAGTTTGCACTAAAAAGACCACCATCGCCAGTGGCAAATGCAGCAAACTCGATGAAAAGGACATCTCAAAAGATGGGGAGGAGGATGGGTGCTGAAAGGATGGGGACAGCCAGTCAGCGAATGCGGAAGCCATTCGTCAGCGAGCAGCGTTCATAAAAGCGCGAGCACAAACAGATGGCCCAAAAAGGGGGTTCAAGCGGACAGGACACGGGGGCGGTTACAGCCCCGACGAAAGCGCTGACAGCTGAGGGCTGTTTGTCAAATGGCGCACCAGGATGGCGGCGAAAAGGACACACACCGTCCACAGTATTGACATGTCGAATTAGACCAGCTTATGAAATTAGCTGCGACACCTAACTCATCGCGTCCTCAATCCGTATTGCACAGAGAAGAAAGCAAACAATAAAAACTATTTAAAAATTATATTATATATATAAATATAACTAAAGTCCACTTTAAAAACTGTAATAATAAATATTATTCAAGAACTTAACAATAGGAAATAAGTATACCGAAAAAAATTGTTTAAGCTATTGGTAGTCTTAAGATTATTATTTCTTATCAATAAACCAAAAAAAACTATCAATATTCTTTGTAAATAATACAAAATAAAATGTATTAAGCTAGCTACTATTAAAAGCTATAAATTTTCCTAATTCTAACCCCTTTATTTTAATTTTTCTCTGTGTAGAGATGCCCTGGATGGCTTTGGCATCACGGAATGCGGCTCCCTGGCCTGTCTGTCCAGTCCCTGTCGCAATGGCGCCGCCTGCATTAAGATCGAAACCAACGATCTGGACGAGAACGGCGAGAAGGCGGAGAAGTGGAAGTGCAAGTGCCCCACCGGCTACATGGGACCCACCTGCGAGATATCCGTGTGCGAGGATAATCCCTGCCAGTACGGTGGAACCTGCGTACAGTTCCCGGGAAGCGGTTACCTATGTCTGTGTCCGCTGGGCAAACATGGTCACTATTGCGAGCATAGTAAGTACTACGAGAAGGAACATTTAACTATTATGAAGGTTACTAATCTCAATATTATTATTATAATTTCTTTATAGACCTCGAAGTGGCCCTGCCCTCCTTCTCCGGCAGCGTCAATGGCCTCTCCTCGTTTGTGGCCTACACCGTGCCCATTCCCCTGGAGTACTCAATCGAACTGAGCTTCAAGATCCTACCCCAGACCATGTCGCAGATCTCGCTGCTGGCCTTCCTGGGACAATCGGGCTATCATGACGAGAAGAGCGATCATCTGGCGGTGAGCTTTATCCAGGGCTACATCATGCTCACATGGAATCTGGGCGCAGGACCTCGTCGTATTTTCACCCAAAAACCCATCGATTTCCGACTGGATGCTCCTCGTGTTCCCTACGAGATTAAAGTGGGTAGGATTGGCCGTCAGGCCTGGCTATCGGTGGATGGAAAGTTCAATATCACGGGCCGATCGCCGGGAAGTGTTAGCCGGATGGATGTGCTGCCAATTTTGTATCTGGGCGGCCACGAAATAGCCAACTTCAATACGCTGCCCCACGATCTGCCCCTGCACTCGGGCTTCCAGGGATGCATCTACGATGTCCAGCTGAAGGCGGGTCAAGTGACGGTGCCGCTGCAGGAGACGCGCGGGGTGAGAGGACGCGGTGTGGGCCAGTGTGGCACCAGGGAATGCCATAGACATGCCTGCCAGCATGATGGAGCCTGCCTGCAGCATGGAGCCACCTTTACGTGAGTCATTCTACTTAATTTTTTATATTTTATAACTTATCTGGAGGACTTTACTTCACATAGATGCATCTGCCAGGAGGGCTGGTATGGGCCGTTGTGTGCCCAGCCCACGAATCCCTGCGACTCCTTCAACAACAAGTGCTACGAGGACTCCACCTGCGTGCCCCTGGTCAATGGCTATGAATGCGACTGTCCTGTAGGACGAACGGGCAAAAACTGCGAGGAGGGTGAGCTTTAACACCGAATAAAAAAGTAAAAATATATTTAAATCTCTCTATTTGGCATCCCAGAAATTCGTTCTTTGAGCGATGTATCCCTCACCGGAAGACGTTCATATCTGGCTGTTCGCTGGCCCTATCTCTACGATGGCGGCGACAAGATGGGAGCAAAACGATCCCAGATGGTCAGCTACCGTAACTTCACCAAGAAGCTAATGCCCCCCAAACCGATAACCACGCCCAGCAGCCACTTTGTGATGAAGCTGCTCAATGAGGTGGAGAAACAGCGCAGCTTCTCTCCCGTTCCCCTGATGGGTTCAAAGACCTTCGAGGAGCACCATCGTGTGCAGTTCTTCTTCATCGAGTTCCAGCTGCGTCCGCTATCAGAACGTGGATTGCTCCTGTACTTCGGCACCCTGAACAATAATCAGGACAAGAAAATCGGCTTTGTTTCGCTCTCCCTGCAGGGCGGAGTGGTGGAATTCCGAATCTCTGGTCCCAGCAATCATGTGACCGTGGTGCGCAGTGTCCGGATGTTGGCCATCGGCGAGTGGCACAAGATCAAGATGGCGCAGCGGGGTCGCTGGCTGACCCTGTGGGTGGAGGGCAGTGCCTCCTCGGCCTTGGCTCCCTCGGCAGAGGTGCTGGTCGAACCGGACTCGCTGCTCTACATAGGCGGACTGAAGGATGTGTCCAAGCTGCCGCATAATGCCATCTCCGGCTTCCCCATTCCCTTCAGGGGTTGTGTCCGGGGCTTGGTTGTGAGTGGAACTCGTATTGTGCTCAACGAAACCAACATTGTGGGTGAGTATTTATCCTTTAGGGAGTTATATTGCATTATCTACATATTATTAACCCCATATCATCCCCAGAATCGCGTAACATTCGAGACTGTGATGGCACTGCCTGTGGCGGAGACTCCTGCGAGTCCGGCGGACACTGCTGGCTAGACGAGAAGCTGCAGCCGCACTGCATCTGCCCGGAATATGCCAAGGGCGATCGCTGCGAGTACTCGGAGACCTGCAAGCTAATTCCCTGCAAAAATAATGGAAGATGTCTGCGCAGCGGCCGCTGCTCGTGTCCAAATGGCTGGGGTGGCTTCTACTGTGAGATTGGTGAGTAAACAGCAAAAAATAATTACACAAAGTAACCAAAAAGGTCAATGAACAGCCGCAACAGGTAATGATGATTCAGTGGGTTTCCAGAGAATAATAAAAAGTGATTTAGTTACAGCCCAATAACCGTGATAAATCATTTTAGAGCTTAGTAGAAAAACAAGTTTCATAAATCATCAAGTTGAAGTTCAAATCGCAGAAATGTGTCACGAGTAAAAGTTGGTTTTTTGCCAAACAGAAGCCGAAATGATTTTATTATATTTTTTGATGATCTCTTTTCGAGCTGCCTTTTTTGCAAAGTTATTTTCTTTTTTGAAAAACGAGTTTTGCAGCCGCCGTCGAGTAGAACAACATTATTATTATAATTAGAGATAGACAGGCAGCAACAGAAAATAAGCATTAACAGCAGCGTTTGGACTCCGGGCGACGGTTCAGTGCACAGCGGGGTCAGGAAGTTGGTTGGCCAAAAAAACACAGAAATTAGCGGTCTGTGATTCAAAACAAAACAAAAACACTAATTCTGGTCACAGAAAGAGCAGTATAAGTCAGTATCATAATGAATATGGCAAATAATTAAAATCTGCCATGATTCCAAGTGGAATGCTCTCTTTTATTGCTAATTTGCATAGCTGTGACATTACATAATAAAAGGTATTACATAAAATTAAACATATTTGGTAAAAATTAAAACAAAAATTATGCAAAACTTCCTCAGGAATTTATTTAATTCAGTTATAGTCTTTCAGCATTTAAAGCCATAATTATATTAAAAGCTCTCATAATTATTCTCAATTCTAAATATGACTACATAAATCGGTGTTCCTTTCCCTTTTTAATTTAACTGTAATTATATGCGAGTTCTATAAACGCTTTGTACACATTTGTAATTAGCCAAGCAATTTTCAATTTCAATTTTTCAATTTTATGATCCTCCTCCTTTCCTTATAAGTGCAACATTATTCAAATCAATAATGACACTAACCAAAACATCAATCAAGCAACTGCAAAACCAGCTTTTTTTCATGATATGAAATCGGCAGATGCTGTTTTTTTTTTTGTTATTTCTTTATCCATCGAATGTTTGCTGTGGAGATTCAGCTTTCGGCCTTTCACTTATTAGCAAATTTGTTAATTAACATGCCACTTGAAAAACTCACACACACTCTCCTTCGACAAAGGCAGGTTGAAGTTGAGATTTGAAATTGAAATTGAGGAAAATGCCAGCAGGTGGAAAAGAAAAAAATAGAAAAAACTTAGAAGTATGGCTGGAAATAGATGATGGACTTTAAGAAGGTGAAAGTGGGTTTGTACCAGAGAACTAGAGAGGAAGTGTAAAGAAAATTAATAACCACATAATAATAAAGATTAATGTTAGCTTCGGGATCAGGTTCTCGAGATGAATCATAACCATTAAGAAAAAAAAACTAGAAAGCAAGTGAAGATGAAATTGAAGTTGAAGAAAACTCAAGCAGAGGTTTGAGGGAATGAATAATGAAAAAAAAATTGTACACAGTGAAAATAAAACCATTAAAAAGTCTGAAGAAAACGGAGAATACAATACTGCTTAGATTTAGTCTATATACAATATTATAATATCGTTATCTAGTATCTTTACTGTAAAAACAAGTTACAACTAGAAAACCTTTACTATTTAATATCTCGACAAATTAATAAAAATATTCTATTTTAAGGAACTAAAAATAGATATTTCTGTGAGAGTTGAATAGATATTATTTCTCAGTTGTCAAAACACCTTTTAGAAGATGTTTAGACAAAATGATTGAGCCTAGTCCAAGTGGAGAATGATGGGGGCCCACAAATAACGAGATCAGGGCCTATAGACGTGGAGGACTCATAAAGCGAAACAAAAGACGAAGGCGAACAATGCAGCTGTGGCAGAGTTGCAAGCTGATGCTGTAATTTAATTATGTATCGCATGCAATATGTTTAATGCAACGCGCCTGCTGTTGTGTGTGCCTCCCCGCGCGCCCCTCTCTGTTATGTACTTTTTTTTTTTACTGATCTCTTTTCTGTTTTCTGATTTTTTCCAGCCATGAGCAAGCCGACGACGCCGAGCTTCCGTGGCAACAGTTACCTGATCTTGCCGCCGCCTCGGATTCCGATGAAAGACAAGCGGCGCGGCCCCTCGCTCTATGTCCGCCCCCGCGAAGCCATCCAAGTCACGCTGAACTTCTCCACCATCGAGCCGGACGGCCTTCTCCTGTGGAGCGAGCACGAGCGAAGCAAGTTCCTTGGCCTGGGACTGGAGGCGGGCCACCTGAAGTTGGCCAGTAACTTGCTGGGCAGCTCCAATGACACCGTCAAGGCACCGGCCAGCGGTTTCATAGCCGATGGAGCCTGGCACTGGACAAGTGTCCTGCTGGATCGAACACGGCTGGAGCTCCAGCTGGACGGAGAGGTGATCTTCACGGAACGATTGCCCGAGAATGGCCGAAACCCTAACCCATCATCGACAACGACCAGACCCACATTGGCGGGCAGGCGCAAGAATTCAAGCAAAGAACCAACAATTAGCTACGAGGATGTCTTCTACTTGGGTGAGTTTTATAAACTATTAAATATTAAAATTATGGAGAGGAAAAATTTAGAATTTATAGACATGGGCGCGGAGTATTCAACATTTTATTATATTCTCTATCATTTTTACTCTATTGAAACATATTAAATATAAAAATATTTTATGAAAAATTTCCATGACTTAAAACATGAAAATGAATAATGCATAAAAGTATTAACCGATTCTCCACAATATTAAACCATACTTCAAATTTTATCATCTGTTTACAAAGGCCATATATTCAAAAAATAATTCATTCAAATCATTTTTAATAAATAAAAATAATAATTAAACTTTAAATGGCATAAGCTAAAATAGAATATACTTTTTGAATGCACTTTAACATTTTTAAACGAGACATAAACAAACGTCTAGTTCTTAAGAAAATTATAACTAACAAAAGAAGAATTGCGTGAAACCAAACACTTACCCCTTATGAAATTAGTAGCATTTGGTAATCGCATTGACTAACGCAAGAACTAACACAGTTCCACACTTATTTCACACACAATAACATTAATAAATCCATAAAATACACTAAAAACCGACACTAGATCACTTTTAACTTGTTGAAAAGTCGCGAGATGAAAAAACACTGAGAGTGGGAGAGAGAAAGCACGACAATAGACTGAAGCCGAGCTGCCAACTCAGTCGCTCCAAACAGCTGTTCTGTTGAGCAAGATCAGCTTAACAGCTTTAAAGCACAACATTCGGCTGTTACCTAATAGAAGCTTAAAAAACTGTCAGGCTGTCATTGTATTTAACTTCAAGTTTATAAATTATTCGGATTATCGGAAATTATATTAAAATGCAGTTAGAAATAAATACATTATTATACAGAAAGTTAAACTTTAATACAACTTCTTCAGAACATAACATATGTTAGCCAATATGTTAGGTGCAACTGGCAGAGCTCTGTTAGCAATCACCCATTTTCAGTTAGCCAACACTGTCTGAAATTCAAATCGTAATTCAAATTGATAAGAGACTTCTTTTATTTAATTTTCAAAACAGGAGGATTCCCCAACTTGGACTCGGTGAGCAGGCGGACGCAGGGCCGCTTCTTCGAGCCCTTCAAGGGCTGTCTGCAGGACATCCAGTTCGGGGCCGAGCCCAAAGCGATTATCAGCGATTTCTCGGCGTACCAGGGCGAAAATATCGGATCTTGTGATCTGCACGGTGACGAGCCGCTAATTGTATAGGAAACGAGAAAGCGCTAATTGTATCAAAAGGCGGATAAATCGGAGGATTATTGTGAACATTCAAGGATCTTGTCTGGATTTCTTGAGCGGCAAACTGACGAAGGAGATATATAGAGAAGATAACTACTTGTAAGCTAAGTGATAAGCGAGTTTATAAAGAGGAAAGCAGGGGAGTCCCCTTCCCCAGAATCAATATATACACTGGCAGAAAGTTTTTGGGCAAAGCTAACGACAAACGAAAAGAAATGGGAACGTAATTTTGTAAATTTTATAGAAATAAATGATAAAAAAAAAAACACAAAAAAGACAATGTTTAGACTTAAAAAAGAACAAAAACATGGAAAAAAGATTTACTGGTTTATCAAAAAACAAAAACAAAGAAAGACAAAATTGTAGCTTAGGATCTTAAACTAGAAAATACCGATACCAGATACAGATACCAGATATAAACTTCTCTTACGTAAGTGATATTTCAAAAGCGGAATAACGATAATAGATATCGACCCTTAATAACGCAACCTAACTTATTTATATGTATATTGTTTTTGTTATGCAAACGTGAGCAGCATTTCTGTTAAATAATAAACGAAACACTGTCCTTGTTTCCTCAAATTTCAATATCTACGACAACTGCCCTCAACGAGTTTCTGCCATTGTTTTAATTTGTTCAACTTTAAAAAGCGAATTTAGTTAAGTGAATATTGTTTTCCCTGTTATATCTGTGTACGTTATATATAGCATAAAGCTCTCTCTCCTAATTGAAGCCATTTAGTTGCCTTGTAGTAAGTTAGCGTATAACTCTCCTATGATTTATCTTAAATAACTATAATTGTAACTTAAAATCGAAATCAATGGCGCCTATTCTTCTGACTACAAATCAAGACGCATACGAAAGATCTATGCTAGTCATAACAATATAATTATTATTCTTATAAAACAAGGAAAACCAAGTAGCGAAAAAGAAACAAACAAATAAAAAATATATATACAATACTTATACAATACGAGAAACAAATAAAAAAATGGAAATTGTAACCCAAGACAGTAAGTTAAGAATGTGTTTATTTCGAGAGACAACACTTAATCAGTTATAATTTTAAATAAAAAACAAAAACAAATGGAAAATAGAAAAGTTAATAAACTTAAACGATTTATCTTGTTTTATTTTGAAGAGCTATCAATAATGTATAATAATTAATACCAATAACAATGTTAAAGACCCAAGATAAGGTAAGTAATTTATTCCCGTAACCATATTCAACTCCTCATTATCATTTCAGAGATATTTTCAGTATCCATTTAGACTGGCTTGTACTGAAATTTATGCATTGTTATTTATGGTCAATCAAAAAAATATGGTTAACAAAACTTACTTAGCTCTTCGAAACAAGCATCGACATTGCATTTTGTCACTGCAGAGGTTTCCTTAAATATTAATTTGTGGTCCTTGGCAAATTCCTCGGCCTCAGCTGTGGATACCTCTCGACCTTTAGCTATATCCGCTTTATTGCCCACTAAGACTATTTTATAATTTACTGATCTCTTCTGGAATTGGAAAGTATTTAGCGCAATTATAAATCGCTTTTTGAGTTAACTGCTTACCAACACTTTTATGTCCGAAACCCAATCTCTGGCATCCCGGTAGCTATACCAATCATGGATGTCATAGACCACCAACGCACCTTTACTATCTGGCAAAATGCTGCGCATTATATTGCGAAGGCTAATCATGGAATATTGAAATCGTTTTGAAAAAACTATTTCCATTTTGGTTTTGTAAACTCACCGCGTCCGACCTGGCGTGTCCCATATTTTTATTCGGTCTTTAGGGGTAAACATTTGTTTATTTTTGAACCAGAAATCTATTTTCCTTGTGGGGTCTTCACATCTAGGTAGATTATTCCACTTATATTGCGAAATCAACGATGTTTTGCCCACTGAAGCACTGCCCAAGACTACTATTGGGAACTCCATTATAAGTCAGTTCGCTTCGGCAAAATGCAGTTGAAATTAAAATGAGGTATTAAGTAATACCTAAATTGTTGAAGGACTTTGGAACGCCTACTCAGACCTAAAATTGTTCGACCTTAGGAAATGGTGATCCGATATACCGATCAACTGATAAACATTTTATGTTGTGAGTTTAAATATTTACCAAAAACATAAATAAGAATTATGGAGATCATTTTGATTTATAAATGCATTTTTTATATTTTCTTATAGTTATATGTATATAGTTAAATTTATTTACGCTTATAAATACCAATATGATTTTCTTTTCTGCCATAATGCCTCAAAACAACTGCAGATTCTGGCATTTCTGATGGCAATTGCTGAAAAGAACGCACAAGTTAATTAAGTCTAAAAAGACTTTAGCTCAGACATAAAATAAAACTAACCAACGTCCAGAAAACACCTGTTGATGTTTAGGTTTGTAGCTGAGGAGGTTTCCCAGAAGATCAAACCGTTCCTTTTGGCAAATCTTTCTGCCTCTTCGGTAGTTACAGCTCGATGTTCGAGAGCATCAGCCTGGTGACCTACCAAGGCAATAACTATTTTTGGTGTTACATTCTAAAATTATTCAATTAATTTAAATAGAATCACAAATAATAGATAGATTCACCCTAGCGTTAAGTTCCAAGGTCCATTCCTGCGCGGCATCGTAACTCTCTCGATTGTGAATGTCATAGACCAAAAGGGCACCCTGGAAGTTGGTATAATGCTTCCGTAGAATATCCTTAAATCTGAATAAAAGAAAAGGTCAAAATCAAAGTAGAAAGAACTGTATTTAAATTAGTTTTGAAACGATGTGTGCGTTTTGTTTTTGTAGCTTTCGAGTTAAGAGTGCTATTCAGGACTTACCGCTTCTGACCCGCCGTATCCCAGATCTTTAACTTTGCATTTATTTGGGGCTCGGCTATAGTCTTTACCAGAAACTCGACTCCATTTGTGGGTTGGCTTTCTTCAGCCACCTTCCCGTTTACATAACACGAAAGCAAAGATGATTTTCCAACATTGGAGTTCCCCAGGATTATCACCTCATACCCGGGCGCCACCATGATCAATCGATCGATCCGTCTTATAAGAGCTTCTTCGAGAGACTAGTCTGCCGCTCCTCCAATGAGCCCCAATAAATACGCCATGGAAAAGATTACGGTGGTGACGATTACTTCGTCATAAGCCTTCTTCCATTTAGTCATTACATATGTATTTCCTTCCTCGGACTTTCTACGAAACTCAACTAACAAATAAAAAAGTCCGCATCAATGACTTGGCAAGGCATGTTATTTTCAGATCAGAAAACTTTGGACGATAAGAAATGCTTAAAAAAAACCCACAATTTAATCTTGATTCAAATCGAATGACTTTATAAATATACGGATTCATATACGTATATGCATATATATATATATATATATATAAGTATATACGATGTTTTCGTTTATTATAATTTATAAGTGTTAAATTTAAATTACATACAGACAACATACAAATTATAAATTGGAAAATAAGAAGCATCCGGATCTTAGCTGATCAATAGAATTGTATTCCAAAATCATTGAGGTTTCGGGGAACGATATTTAAACAAGAAGTTTATGGTATTGTTGTGGTTGTTCGTTTCGTTTTATTTACGTTTGTCTTCTCTTTTTGCATTAATGGTAAAGTATTTCAAGGTTTATTATGTTTAAGACTTCACTTTACTTCCTTTCCGCCGCTTCACTTAATTGCATACAATTAATGTAAGTGTAATTTTTATGATTTTACGATAGTTTTCTTGTTTTCTCATTTATTTTTAAAGATAGTAGCAGTAAATCTTCGATTGTTGCTAGAATGTGGAAAAATAGTTCAACGCAATAGACGAGAAATAATACAAAAAATTAAAAATTATGCATAATTTGTTGTTTTTGTGGTTTTTTGTTTTGTTTTCTTTTTCATTTTCATATGTGTATATATAATTTATATAAATTGCAACTATCACACGTGTCCACCGCATCTGTATCCGAATCCGCGCTTCGGAGCCGGAGAGACACACACATTGCCACAGGCCGAGACGAGCGAGGATCTTCAGCTTATTCCGCTGGGCCTGAACTTTTCTGTTCTTTGTGGTGTTGGTTTTTTGTAATTTTATTTGGAACGCTGCTGAGAACAACTGCAACTGGAATCTGCGTCTTCCCTCTCACTTAGATAATTCGCTCAGAAACTTACACAAAATGTAAACTTTACAAATATTCTTTGCTCTTTTTTTTGTGTTTTGTTTTTTTGTTTTTACAATACAATTTCAAACTTTCTACGACACGACGAACTTTGCAAAACCTCCTCCTGCGCGCTTTCACTTTAAGATTTATTATTACTTTTAATTGTTATTAAAAACGATTTATGGTTGTATTATTATTATTATTACTGATAGTTTAGCTCAATTGCCGGGGCGTGTCAGTTTTTTGGACAGATATCGAGTCTAATCGGGGGAAATCGAGGTGTGGGAATATGTAACTAACTTTCTTCATTTGGGAAAGGCTCCTTCATATTTAATTTATAATTATTATAATGCCGTTTGTATCATTATTGATTTTTTGTTTTTTTCTGTGGCTCTCAATCCAATCAATTAATTGTGAAAATTAAATTGCTTTCCCCTTGTGAGAGACCTGGCTTTAGGTATTTCTGTTCTTTTGTTTCTTTTAAGTTTTTTAAATAATTTTTTTATTTATAATTATCAGCATAAACTTTTCAAATCTCTCGTTGGAAATTTCATTTTCTGGAACAACAAAATGAATACGTTAGATATTTCAAAACTAGTTTTAATGGATGTACACTAACCTACAAAGGGACATCACTTGCAGCAGTTGTTCGTCGGTCGATTTGTTTCATTCCCATTCGGCCTTATGCTGGTTCCTTGATTGTTGGCGCCATCGTTCTTAGGTAGTTTCTTGGCTGCAATTAAAGGGTAGAGATTCGTTTAGTTTCTTCTCAATAAATGTGCTAGGATATGCTTACCGATGGCCAAGAAGATGTCATTGACGTTCATGCCCGTCTTCGCTGACGTTTCCATGAAGAGCAATCCATTCTCCTCGGCATATTGCTTCGCTTCATCGAACTCCACCACTCGAATGTTAGACAGATCCGCCTTGTTGCCGGCCAACGCAATGACAATGTTTGGAGAGGCCTGAAAATAATTGAGTTAAAGGTGTTAATATATGCTTAAGAGAATTTTAAATTTTATAATATTCAATAAGTGAAATCTGAAATTCGATGCATTTTTGTAGTAATATCACAAAAATTATTATCTCTTGACTTTGTTATACTTATTATTATTGCTTTTCTTTTATTTACAAGTGACGGAACTTTATTCACCCTAAAACATATAAAAAGGTGTTCCCTCATGGCCAAGTAAATAAATAAATAAATGCAATGGGGCGTGAATGAATGCCAAATGTCTCGGAATCCAGTTCATTGCACCCACTGCTGGGCTTGGGAGGGGAGGAAGTCCACTTAATAAGCAACAACAAAGAGAATTCACATTTATTCAATAATGAAAACGTTCTGCACGAGATTGCATTGACCTTGATTATAGCAGGAAGTGAGCGGAATAAAAAATAAAAATTAATGACACTCACTTGTTTATGCAGTTCCTTGACCCAAGTCTTTGCACGCTGAAAACTGTCCTGATTCTGTATGTCATAGACAACAATGGCAGCCTGCGCTCCCCGATAATACATTGGAGCTAAGCTGTGGTATCTGTAAATGTAAATAAAGGTGGGTTGGTAAGTATGAAATAAATATAGATAAATGCAGACAAACGTCTAAAACTCGAAATAAGTCTCAAAAATATTTCCTGTTGTAATAATTCTGTATTATAAATATTTGTAATTACAATATTATTATAGAAATGTTGCATCCTAATTCAAATTAAACTCTTAAAAGATACTAAAACATTACTTATCCTAATGAAAAATCTTATTTCGAGTTGTGAATTTAGGTTGATATCCCTCAATAATTACCTCTCTTGGCCAGCCGTATCCCAGATCTCGAACTTGACCACGGTATCCTCTATGCATATGGTCTGTGTCAGAAAGGCCGCACCTATCGTGCTCTCCTGGTACTCATGGAACTGTCCCTTGACGAAGCGCAGCACAAGGGATGACTTGCCCACAGCGGACTCGCCCAGGAGCACCAGCTTAAATTGGCAACTTTTATTCTGCGATGTGCCATTGGGACGCGTCGCCGCTCCAGTGCCGCTAGCACCGCCGCTGCGTGGTGTGGTTGCCATTATCGCTTCGTTTCGGTTTAGATCGGAGATGCAGTCTTTCTCCACTGAGATGGCAACTGGTGATTGAAGTTCTACGGACGGTTTACTGCAACTCACTTCCGCTGCTGAGTAAGCTCTTTTTCAGAAAGATCTCGCTGGTGTGTGATTACGGTGAGGAGAGGAATCTGAAAGATAAACCGAGGATATGAATGAATAAATATGTTGATGCTAATTAACAATATTCTAGATTTAGACAGTAACACAAATTTTCCAGCTAAATCATTTTCAGAGCTATTTTCTTGACCAAGACTGTAGGTTGAGTGATAAACTTTCCGGAAGGGGCACGAGGGCAGAGTGGCGCCTTCGTTTGTTTAATGACGCCGACGACAAGCTCCATAAATTTAATGCAATATGTCCGACAAAATACAGTGGTGTTCACGAGTTTAGCACACTATGCCTGGCCCAACTTTATTTACATTTTTCTCCGCTCCCTGAAATTTTAGAATACTCAGCTTTTTGGCGGATGCTAACCACATAATTGAGAATATGGACCGTTAATTTCGTCGCCCTTGCTTTACCCGTTTTCGTTTAAGGACCCGTTGCATGAAAGCACCTCTCATTTTGGCTGGACACGAATTTAGCACTTTTTAGCACATTGATAAATATTTTTGTGATTTCTTAAAATACTTCGAGTTTTTTGATGCAAAGCACTAAATTTACCACTAATGGAAGCAAAAAATTGTATTTAAGAGGTCCTGGTGCTCTGAAGGACGATATAAGAGTACCATACACAGGCAGGCTCTTAGCAACACCCACAACATTGAATTTTGGGTTCGAAACTATCAAAAACGCGTTCTTCTTATTCAATCTTATCATTCTGAACGAAATAAGGTAGTAAAAAATATTAAAAGTTGTGAAAAAA